>JAADVO010000354.1:0-31269 GCA_023335655.1 Globisporangium spiculum | reverse complement strand
ACATCTTGATACTATGGATGCGCAAAACGAGTCTTCTGAAAACGATGGTGAGAGTGACTCAGAAAGCGAATCGGATTAACAAAGACTGCATTTGATAAATAGAATCTAAACTTCCGTCGGTGGCAAAAGGATTTGCCTTCGCTCTGGTACTAGTACAAGACCAACCGCACAATACGGAAGCGCCCCCAAGCTAGCCTTCACCCCTTGTCCGCACGATAGACCTCCAATATTGCACCAGATTACTATATGCCCACAGCTTGCTGCGGAGATAACATCGACATAATCGTCCAAATCAATTTCACTGGTATAAATGCTAACATTGGTCGGCACTTCCAAAACCATTTTTCGATCTTTTTCAATAAAATGAAAATTACAGGAGCCATCGGTAATTTTTAAATCAGCGCTTTTAATTGGCTACTTTGGGTAATATATCCAGCTACTTACAACAGACAACTGCCTTTTAATAGGAGTATTCAATCCTTTTTTAGGGGTAAACTGCGCACGCTGTTTCTGACCAAACCGCTCGATGAAATCTGGTGAAACCCCCTTTGATCGTTTTATCTCATCAAGGCGCTTCGATTGATGTAAAAAAAACAAGGGGTAAAAAAGCGTCCTCGTTGCCCCCCGCCCACTGTGAAATCAAGTTCATCATGCAAGATCCGCGAGCGTGTTCAACAACACACTTTTGGTTCCCTAAACGAAGACACTCATTCCAGGCAAGCTCAGCAGCAGTTCGTACAGACGCACCACGCACGACGCACGCTGATCGTCTTGGTGCTTGGAAGTATTGCGCTTTGAAGGTGACGAATCGCCCCATGCCATGCACTGCGGAAGACTAGACACGTCGTGATTTGAACAATCGAGCGCAAATGGGGGAGCACGAACACGCGGAAGTCGCCCAAGCACCGAGAAGCACTCCAGCAAGAGCAGCACTCGCGACGACTCTGCTGTTCAATCAATAAGCCCATGTGTGTACAGCGTCGGTTATTTTCTGCCGCCAGTTCTATTCTTCACAAGTAACAACGGTTGCAGCCGCAGAGTATTATTGGTGGCGGTGGCTGCGGCGCGTGGATAGCCTGCCTTGTTGGAGGAGATCAGAATGGGAGCGGGCAAATTAAAATGGGAAGACGCGAGCGAACTCCTCATATATCGCAGGCACTGTATTTTTAGCGCCAACTCCAAAGTGAAAGCTTGATGGGTGGATAGGCGTGGGATGGGATGAAAAGAAACCCCTCGCCCACTCGCTCACCCTGCCTGCACTGCCGAGTTCAGCCATTGCTCGACTCGAACGGCTCCGGACGCTGCTGACCTCTACCGCGTTAGTACACTGGTGGTGTTACGCATAAGAACTCGAGCGGAATGGACCAGCGGTCGTCTTCCTGGTCCAAGGTGGTGCCGACGCAGATCGAGACGCTCGTGGACAATGTCTCCGATGTCGCCGCGGGGAAGGATGCCAGCGCCGCACCGCCACTGAGCCCCAGTGACGTCAACGTCAAGCTCAGCTTGACTGTCGCGCCCGAGTCGTGTTCGATACGAAGCAGACTTACACTGCCGCCCACTCTCACGTTGCCCCCGATCGCCTGCGACGTCTCGACTGTCATCACTACCACCACTGCTGCTGCTACTGCTGATCGCGAGCGACGGGGCCGAGCCAAATCGCTCTCGGATTCGATGCCCCGCGCCATTCACCATGCGCTGGACCAGATCCGGCGCCACTCGATTGGAACGATACAGCTTCGCCTGTCAGAGATATCGCTGGCAAGAGAGCACGAAGAGAGCTTCCGCGACGTCTTTGGCGTGCTCGGCGTGCCCATGGTGCTCGCGTTCATCTTCTCCGCCAGCGCGATGTTCAACCAGGCGTACATCCAGATCTATCCTTCCGAGTTTGCAAACCTGCTCATGAACACGTCTCATTACGACAACGGCGAGTTCTGGTTGATGGACAAGACGAGCTCCGCTACCGTCACGATCGCGACCATGATGCTCGTGTTCTTCGGTTGCTGTTACCTCGTTCTGGTGTTGTACATGATCTTTTTCCGCCATCTTGCGATCGAGAAGAAGCCGGATACTACGCTCCAAGCTGCACCAGCAAAGCGGAAGCGCGCGGAGTCCACTGTGACAAGCAGCATAACGTCGCGGGAGTCGACAGTCACGGAGGTCGAAGAGGAGATTACTGTGGCGGAGATCGCCAAGGGCGTGCTCCTTACCAATTGGGAGTTTCTCCGAAACACGTTCTTCTCGGTGTTCCCGTGCCTGAAGTCACGTAACCAACAGCAACAAAGCAGTGTTACGGCTGACGCTGAGGCTACTCAGCGGAAGAACATGGTGATGGCTCGGAAGAAAATGCAGCGAGCGCGCGCGATCTACTTCCAGTTCTCGGACATCGACGGCATCTACCACGCGTACTATGTAAGTCCTCGCCCGTCGATGATCTAGGTTCTACCCGATAATGGTGCGTCGCAGGTTATTCCGCTAATCTTTGCATATCGCTCCTATTGCGATGGACAGAGCGCGTCGTACGATATGCCCAAGCTCGCGTTCCAGACGACGACGCTGATCTCCTACCTCCGTAAAGGCTTCCCGATCGCGATTGTGGCGTTCTACTGCACTATGCTCACGATCAACTGGTTCATCTCGTTCTACCGCTTCCAGCGGAAAACGTTCGACAAGGCGCTTCTGGTGGCGAGAGTCTTCTATATGTGAGTGCCTGTTGCTGTGATTGTCGTCATCATACTCTTACTACCACGGAGGCCTAATCGGGTGCTTCTCGCCTAGCTTTGACCTGTTCTTCGCGGTGTTCGCGCCACTGCTGATTCTCACCTATTCATACTACAATTTTCACTTCGACCGCGAAGCGTTTCGAACGAAAGAAGAGTCGTTCCCGCCTGGCGATTTCGAGCGCACTGCCAGGCTATTCGCCGATCCGACTCAGGTCTCGGTGATTCGTCTGGGCTTTAGCCACTTGACGCTCACGACCGGGTCCAGCATTGGCGTCAAGTTTGGGCTGCTCTACCTGTCGATCTATAAGTGGCGCAAGATCATCCGGTTTCTGATCCAGTCCCATCACAAGAAGCGACACCAAATGACCGATAGTCACACCACCAGGAAACGCAAGCAGACACGCCACCACTTGGTGTTCGGCGTGGTGCTCTTCTTGGTCTTTGGTGCCGGCACGCTCATCTACACCATCGTGTCGCTCGTGTCGTGCGGAAAGAACTGCGCGGGTCTGAAGAACTGCGCTGTGATCTCGTACAAGTGGCAGACTCCTGATGAAGGCTGTCCGTGTCTCGTGTTCATCAGCCGGAAACTCGATCCTCGGACCTACGACGAGTGGCTCTATCCTGAAGACGTGACCGAGTCACTCGCCGAAGCGGCGATGGCGGGCTCGCTGAAGAGCATTCAGATCATCAATCGAGCACTCCCGACACTCCCGGAGGCTCTTCAGCGAAGCAAGAATCTTCAACAGCTGTACGTGCTTTCACAGTGCTTGTTTGCCATGGGCTTGGTGCGCTGACGTAATATGTACTACGATTTGCGTGGGAGTGTAGCATTCTGATCTACACGGAAACCGAGTACTTCCCTGACTGGGCGAGAGAGTTCACCCATCTGCAATACCTGTGCGTTTGAGGCTGAGCGGACCTATGTCTGGTTGCGAAGGCACACAAGTCTAATCTATGTGCGTCTTCCATTATTTTGTTATTGCTGTTGGTGTTCCAGCCACATCGAAGGAGACTTCACCCCACGCCGACTCAAATACCTGCCGCTCGACATGTTCAGTCGCATGCACCACCTCTACTACCTGCACATGGGCACGATCCCGCAGCTGCCCGCGTTCCCTTCTGTCGCGGGGCTCTCAGAACTCATAAGCCTGTCGATTGTGTCCGGGCATTCGCTGGTGGAGTTGCCCAGCTTTGACGACTTGGCGACCTTGAGCACACTGAACATCATTGATAACTACCACGTGCATCGGCTGCCGTCGCTGCAAGCGCTGAAGAATTTGCAGAGCTTCAACGTGGTGTACCGCAACGAAGTGTGCTGCAATGGGTACCTCACGGGGGTCTGTGATCTCTCGGCGCCAATGTGTCAGAGCCGCCAGAACGAATCGGACGTTCAATGCGTGAGTGACTCGATCTCAGCCGCAGACAGCGCGATTATCAAGAGCACGCATGGCTCGGTTTGCGAACCTTTGACCACAGATCTCGAAGACAGTGCGCCAACGATCCAGTCAACGGATGTGGCGTGCGGGGGCGTGATGTACCGTCAGTGCCAGATGAGGAACGTCACGGGCATGTGCTTCAACGTGCGGATGCTCGTTGTCACGTGCGATACGTCCGGACGCTACGAGAACATGCGCAAGCTCCAGATCGCGAGGAGCGTGGGCGATGCGTGCGATCCGGTTGAGGAAGCCTGGCTGGGTTGTCGACAGTTTAATTGAGCTGGGCTGGGATACAAAGCATCTCTCCATTTTGTTAAGGTAAGGTATATTGCTCTAACGTGTCTGTAACTCGTCTGGTTCATTCTGCTTTACACTTGTTCATATGCTCACACTCTTCACATTTTTGCTCACTGCTGCTACTACTACAGATAGTTTACTCAAGACTACTCTCCACTGCATGTCGTCATTCTCCTGATGTATGATCATTCTTATTGTACCGGGAGAATGCCATCCATTAGTTTGCTCTTCTTCACGTTTCACTTGTTGCCACCGGTAGCGTATGCTTGGAGCTTCGTGGTCGCCATAGTCTTCTTGTGCGTGCCGCAAAGTCCACCACCGCGATCCACCTTCCCGCAGCCGTCGACCGCGCAGAGACGCGCGCCGCCGTGGGTGGAGCACTTGCCGCCGCGCTGCGTGCCTTTCTTGCACCCGGGGAACTCGCAGATCTTGCCGCCACCGTGCGTGCGACACAAACCGGAGCCCTGGCTGCTCTTCTCGCACCCGATCACCGAGCACCGCACGCCGCCGCCGTGAGCCTTGCAGCGACCAGTGGCCTGAGCGCCGCGAACGCAGTCTTTGACGGAGCAGCGTTTGCCTCCTCCGTGGCGGATGCAGCGACCGCGGCTCTGACTGCTCTTCTCACAGCCTGGGGTCGAGCAGATGCGTCCATTGCCAGTGCCAGTGCCACTCACGCCAGCTTTGCGCTGCGTATTTCGAATCGCGCTTCTGACCCGTCCGCGGGATTTCGGGTTCGGAGAGTGGGGAAGGCAGTTCATGTGCGCGTGGCTGCTGGGAGCTGGCACTGCTGCCATGTGCTGCGCCTGGCCGCCATGGAGTCGCATGAACGAGAGCTCGGCAGCATCCAGAGGCGCGAGCAGATCGTGTCCAAAGAGTTCATGCACTGCCGAAATCGGAGCTCCACCGCTGCGCTGAGTACCTGGGAAGAAACTCGACGGTGGAAACGTTGGGAAGTACTCCTCAGCGCCCAGCGAATGATCATCAAGCAGCAGGTGGCTGAGAATGCCCACTTCTTCCTCGCAGAAGCCCTGTGCCGTCATTGCCATCGCCGTCGTTGTCGTCGCGAAAATCGGGTTATCGTTGTGAGTCGAGTGTGCGGGCCTTGTCGAATTCGCAAATGACGAGCGGCTGGTGACCGCGGATCTCCGTTGACTTCCGGCTCGAGCCGCAGTGTCGCACGCCGCGAAGGTCATCCGCAGCGACGTTCGGCGCTGAACGATCAGGTCCATACTGGGGAGGAGCACGAGGGATCGAAACTCGCCGCCGCCGTACTGCGAGAGACTAGCGTTACTTCGTGCGCGCTGATGCGTCTGACCACGTTTGGCCGACGCCTGTGAGAGAACTCGATGCTTGAAAAATCCAGAAGTGAGCTCAACCAACCCAATAGCGGCCAGCAGTGAGTTTTGACTGTCACACTACACTGCAAACCAGAAGCTCAGAGGTGAAGTCCCAAGTGTTAAGTGTGTGTGTGCGTTGGCTTTTCTCGACACCGCAAGTTCAGGGTTGACAGTTCATAGGCGGGTTCATTGGACAGACAGACACAGTCGAAAGGTTGGGACCAGCGAGCGCTTCTGCAAAGAAACTTGGCTTCGTTCGCGGCTGCGACACGATCTACTTTGCGTGCTTTGCCCTCCGCTTTCTCTCAATGGACTGACTGTGTGTCTTGTTTGCTTGCAGCAATGGATTTCGGTCCGTGATGCGGTGCTGTAGCGCTGCAACCTTTCGCATGCTCGGCTTTGCGCCAACCTGGGAGCTCCAAAAGGACGTGGTGTTGGTTGTCATGTGCATCGAGGATTAAGAACTTACGAACTCATGAGCTGAACAGTTCTAACAAAACGCAAGAAAATACGACAAGCTTCGGCAGTTGGACGAGTCTAGTGTCTATAAATAAATACGCACTGTACGAAAACAAAACACTCGAGTGCTTCCACAAATAGAACTGACTCGTCGGCTTGATAGCGGAGAACACGGTGAGACATTGCCGTCATCCTCGGCTCCGTAGAACAAACAGGCAATAGCGAACACGTACACGTCCATGACATTGGACTCGTCCACGTGAGCATGGAGGCGCCCCAAGAGGCCGACCCCCAGCTCCAGGCGCTGCTCGTGCGCCACCGAGAGAACCGCACGGGCTTCCTGGAGCGTGACATCCCGTTCTCCTGGTGGAGACTGATCACCTCGTTGATCTCTTATGGGCTCTTGCTCTCCGACGTGCTCCGGTCCGGACTTGGCATCAAGAGGAACGTGCTGCCGCAGATCGAGCCGAGCCAGTCCGTGTTCTTCGGTCCCTACGCGTACGCTGTGCTGCACGCCTTGCAGAATGACACGACAAGCACCCAGAGCGTGTGGCCCTACAAGTTCGACACCACGTCTGTCGCCATGCGGAGCTACGCCGAGTTTTTCCAGCTGCACACGTGGCCGAGCTGCCTACTCTACAAGAAAGCGTGCGACCAGTCCACGATGAAGGCTTCAACAGTGTTCAGGATGCTCAACTCGCTAGTCGACGCGATGGCTGCGCGCAACTCGAGAGGAAAACCGGTGAGCAGCCTCACACTGCGCATCAAGAACGCCTGGTTCGACCGCGTGCACCACTACATTCTGCCGCAAGTGTTTGGCGACCACATGGTCCGAACCAGCCAAGCGCTCTACTTTGACCCGAAGGTGCTGAGCAGACCCAATTTCCAGTTCTGCGCGAAAGGCCGCGTTCGGCCGCACTCGTGTTTGCGGTTCTCGACGAATTTCGCGCCAATTTGCGTCAAGTCGAACTCGCTCTGCCAGGAAATCGGCCGCATTTGGCAGCACGCACTGACTCGCAAAGCGCTCCTACACCAACAGTACCCGGGCATGACGCTCGACATTCTCGTGGTCGAGAGCCAAACCGACCATAGCAAAGCCGCGCTTTCCTTCCAGGGTCGGCAGTTCCTGGACGTGGTCGTGCTCACCCGCATCCGGAATTGCACCACGCCGACACCTCCTGCTTTCTTTTTCAAGAACGAGCCTCCAAAGTCATTTCTTGATGGCCACGCCGCGAATTGCTCGACGATCGCGGTCGACGACTTCCGCTACGATGTGGCTTCGATCACGACGGACGTGACGGGCTGGTACGTTGTGGTCGCCTCCATCCGCTTGCTTGGCCAAGCGTACGCTTGGATACGCGTGCTCACACTCTTTCTTGGCTGCTTCTACGCTCGATCAGCCGAGCCGCACTACGCTGACTCTGGTCTCTTCGTACGCTTCACCGCGGCTGCGCGCACCATTTTGCTGGTGCCAAGTCAAGTGGTCGTCTATGGAAGCCTCTTTCCGATCGGCTGCTACGTCTTCGCGCACTTGTTGGACTCGGAGGTCGTGTACGACCACGTTTCCCAGGCGTTCAACACAGCGCTCGGTGTATTCACGCTGAACGTGGGCAAGTTCTTGGAGATCAGCGCCGTCGCCATGCGAAGCGTGTGGGTTCTCGCGATTGTACTGCACTTTGTGGTCTTTAATGCAACCAACAGAGACTGGTCGCCGATGGACGGAATCCCGGGCGTCCCTGAGTTCTCGATCAGCTTTGTGTCGTGTCTGACGATCATGGCGCAGTTCCGCACGATTGCATTCCGCGACACTCGGGTCGAGTCGATCTCGGAGGTTATGCAGAGCTCTCGTGTTGCTATCATTCGCGCCTCCACGTACGATCAATCGCTGTCGCTCGGCAACTCAATTGATTTCAAGTGCCTACTAGCAGCAACTCAGGCCACAGTCGCTCTAGTGCTGCTTGCCTGGGGCGTGCTGCTTGTACTAAAGAAAACCAAGCAAATCCAGCGAGTCGAGCTCTTTTTCTGGCCGAAGACGCTGGTCTCGTACGCTGCTGGGACGCTCTGGTCGACCACTGCGCTCGCGGTGAGCTGGAATGGGTTTTTCGTTGTGAACGAGCAAAAGCGGCGGCATCCGTCCGCCCCTATACTTGGTCCGACGCGAATCATGCCCATGTCGTCATTCTCCAACCTGCAGCGAGGGCGAAGGCTCCCAAAGCGAGTGCGCCTGTCGCGAGCGCTGCTTCTGCACGATACCGAGGCGAGTCACTTCGTCCGCCGAAACATGGCGATCCCCGACGAGCGCAGTCGCGAGATCGAGTCCATGATCTACTTGATGAACTTGGCGATAATGACGGATCCGGTCGTGCTGCTGCAGCTGCGCTGGTTTCGAGGCAAGTCGATCGGGATCTACGAGTCCAAAGCCACGCAGCGACTGTTCTTCCTCCCGCAGGCGCTCGAGTCGTGTCCGAACAACCCGATCCAATGGGACGACTACTCGCTTCTCCGCGTGGTGAACACTTCGGAGCTGCCCTGGTTGGATCTGCTTCAGTGCGGCTGAGCGGAGCGGTCTTGATTTTGAGCCATTTTGTGCATTTTTGTTTGACGGACTTGGAAAAGCGACCTGTCACAGACGCGGCAGTTAAAATAGTCTCAAAAAGATCACTCACTCTGACCAGTGCATTTGGCCATCTGGTCATCTGGTCGAGTGTGCACGTGTCCAACTAACGAAATTCCCAGAGTGATCTATTTTGCGGGTGGAAGGCGCTAAGGTTGTCGAGAGCCAGCCAAACGGCCCCTTGGAAACTGGAAGGTGACGGACTTTTCAAGACTCACAAAGGAAACGTCGGCAGCCCTCCTGCCATGCATACGATGGCGTCAGATGGCAGCGGTTGTCAATTCCGGTCTGCTACAGCAACACCGCTCTGGTCGCACTGGGATCCTGGAGCGTGATACCCCGCTCTCGTGGACACGCTGCTTCATCTCGCTGTTCTCGTACGCGCTGCTGCTCTCCGATGTACTCCGGACTGGACTTGGGATCCGCACCAATCACTACCCGAGAATAGAGCCGAACCAAGGCATGTTCTTCGGTCCGTACGCGTACCCGGTCGCACACATCTTGAAAAGTCAAACAGCAAGCACGCAAGGCATCTGGTCTTTCAAGTACGACACGACTTCCATTGCCATGCGAGCGTATACAGAGTTCTTCCGGCTCCAGACTTGGCCGTCGTGCTTGCTTTACAAAGCGCCGTGCTCGCAGCATTCGCTGGAGTTCTCCGCGATCTTCCAGATGATCAACTCGCTGGTTTAGACTATGGCTGCCTACAAATCAAGAAGAGGTCCGAACAACCTAACCCTGTGCACAACAAACGTCTGGAAAGATTGGATTCACCACTTCATCCTGCCTCAAGTCTTCAGAGAACACATGATAAGAACCAACCGAGCGATCTACTACGGTGCCCAGCTTCTGGACTCGCTCGGATTCAAGTTTTGCTCTTCACGGACTTAAATTCAGCCGTACGCGTGCCTGGATTTTTGGACACATGTTGCGCCGATCTGCCACAAATCCAATCCATTCTGTCGCGGCTTTGATCGCGTCTTTCAGCACGCATTGGCTCGGCATCGATCGCTGCAACAGCAATACAGCAACATGAGCCTTGATCTTGTGGTTCTAGATAGCCAAGACGACTACAGCAAGCCTGCTCTTTCCAAGGGCGCAAGTTCTTCGACATTGTCGCCATCACTCGCGTCCGCAACTGCAGTACTGCCCAAGGTTCTTTGCACCAACAGCAGAACGGTTGCCCTGGATGATTATGATCTCTCCTGAAAGTGAGCACGAAGGGTTTGAGCTGGCAAGATCTTCTCCATTGCGGATGATCGATCATCTTGGCGCTATACGATAAGGAGGGTTACACAAAAAAGTCGGTTGAATTGTACCGCGCTTCGTTAACAATGTTATCCAAATCGCAAAGCTAACGCGCATGAAGCGAGTCGGTCTGGTATACCGTGCCTGCTGTCGTACATGGTGACTGCGCGTCTATGGCGGCGAATGCAAGCAAGCGATGGACTCCACCCGCGTGGCGTTCTCATCGGCACTCGGACGCGCGCTACCGAGCGCGAGCTGCATCTCGTCTCCTTGTACCGTGGTTGATGGCGCTGTTGCGTGTATTCGCGTTCTGCGTCTTTGTACGGCGTGGGGATGGATGGATCTGCATTCTGAAATGCTTGCGAGCAACTTTAATTTTCGCAGACGAAAAGGCAACTTCAACTTTCCTCGAGATAGTGTCTGTACGAAAGACAAGATGCTAATGATATTTTGAGCGAGTGACCACCACTGATTCGTGACATTTACAGTTTGAAATTGAAATTTGGGAAGAAGGTGTTGCTTACCATACTTGCCATCATCACTCATCCGCAGTGAAGAAGATCTTGCCAGGGCAGCTCAGCCGTGCTCACTTCCAGACGCAGCGCGTACTTGCTCCACTGGATTGGGACATCGCGCGACGAGTTTACGATCGCCTGCGGCAACAGCACCAGCCTCTCTGTGGACAAGGACTCGTAGATCCTGATGCTCTTCCTTCCAGAGACGCGAAGCTGGAAGAACACAATTGGATCAGTCATGACCGCGAGATTCATCAGGTAGAAGAGTGACTCGGCGTCTCGACCTCGCTTTTCTGGCGCTGCCATTGAGGTGTCCCGTTGAGCAGCGCGACTTGACGGGGATGCTCTCGAATGCGCCAGGACTTGCGGGAACGGGAAGATTCGCGTCGAGTTCCTCGACAGGTTTCGCGCTGTCCGTGCCCAGCGGCTTTGGCTTATATTTGAGGAGAGCTTGCCGCTGATTGTTGTTGAAGTGGGTCCACTAGCCCCCAAGCGGACGCTGAGCCCGTTCCAGTTCACGACGAGGCAATTGACGGGCCACAGTGTGCCAGCAGCATACGACACCTTCGTTCTCGGGGCAAACGAGACGTCGGCTCGCCCGATCACGCGCATCTTCGCAAGCAATTTCAGGACGCACCACAGTGCAAGCACCAGCGAGTTCATTGCTATTGCTGATCCGATCAGAGCTTGGACGTCCAGGGTGTTTCCGAAAAACAGCACACCCCAGAAACTGCGCGAGTTATCAAATGCTGCCGCTTGAATCGCTGCGATGTTGTGACTCGGCACGACGTTCGCGATAAACTCGACGCGAGTGTCGCGAAAAGAGAGCGAGCGGAACTGAGCCATGACTGTCAGGCACGATATGAAGCTGACCGAGAACTCTGGAATCGCTGGGATGCCGTCCGCCGGTGACCAATTTTGGCGGGTGCGGAGGAAGATGATCGCATGCGAAACAGAGGCGAGAACCCACACGCTGCGCATCGAGACGGCGCTGATCGACAGGAAGTCGCGGAAGTTCAAATTGAAGACCCCCAGAGACGTCGTGAACGACTGGGAGACGATCTCGTAGACCGTCGCCGAGTCGATAATGTGCGCCGTCACGTAGCAAGCAATCGGGAAGATGCTCCCGTAAATCACCACTTGACTCGGAATGATGAACATTGTTCGAAGAGCAACCAAGAGCCGAGTACTGAGCGCAGCGTTAGCGTACTGCGGCTCAGCTGATCGTGCGTAGAAGCAGCCGAGGTAGAGCATCGCCAGCCGTATCCATGCGTACATTTGACCGACGCACCGCAAGGAAGCGACGATCACGTAGAAAGAGGTCACAGTTGTCGTCAGCGCCACGCCTTCGTAGCGGAAATCGTCCACCATGATCGTAGAGCAATTCGCGGGCAATGCAGATCCGGGTAATTCTTCTGTGAGGCAATCGCGAATCCGTGTGATCACGACAACATCAAAGAATTTCCGCCCTTGAAAGGAAATCGCCACCTTGCTGGGATCCGTTTGACCCTCGAGCACCAGAAGCTCCACGTGCGAATTTGGATATTTCTGCTGGACCAACCGCCTTTGCTTCCGAATGTGGTCCCACAAGTGACCGATTTCGGCGCACAGTGGATTCGCGTCGATGCAGCTCTGGGCAAAGTTCGTCCAGAAATCGGTGCACGCATACGGCTGAACTAGGTTTTGCGCGCAAAACGTGAACCCTGGAGAATCGAGAAGCTCGTCTGAGTAGTAGAGCGCTTGGTTGGTTCGCGTCATCTGCTGAACGAAGAACTGTGGCAGCACGTAATCGTGGACACGGTCGAGCCAGGCACTTCGCGTCCGCAGTGTTAGTGTCGATGGTGACATTTTCAGGCTTGGAGTACCCGCCATTGCGTCGACAAGCGAGTCCAGCATCCGAAAGAGAGTCGGCGCGTCAATTGTGCTGGCAGCACTCGACGGTTCCGGTCCTCGGTACAAGAGATGAGCTGGCCATGCCTTCAGCTGGAAATACTCGGCGTAGGCTCGCAATGCGATGGAAGTTGTGTCGTACTTGTACTCCCAGATCCCTTGCGTGGAGGTGACGGACGCGTTATGCGCGATGTGCGCGATCGGGTACCCGTACGGCCCAAAGAAGACGACCCGATCGGGGTTGATCTTGGAGAAATGCATCGCTTTCGCAGCGAGTCCCGACCGAACCACATCGGACAGCAGCAGGCAGTACGAGAAAATCGAGATGAAGCAGTGGATCCAGGAGAACGGCATGTCGCGGTCGAGGTTGCCGAGACGCTGCGCGCGGTGCTTGCGGAGCAGCGTCTGCAGCTGGTCGCTGCGATCAGCGATTGTCATCTCTGAGTCGAGACACAGCAGCGTTAAACAGGTGTGACTCGGCCCGTGGTCCCTTCTGCGGTTTTGACTCGGCTGGGCAAACGCTGTCTCTCACCTTGATTCATTCAGCATAGCACTCCAAAAATACATGCGTAACAGTTGTGGTTGCGTGCGTATTGTTAGAGATCAGTGGAGTGATGGTTATTGAAATACATACCAGCCAGCATGTACACCAGCGCATCGAGCAGATTTCAACGAGCGATCTTGATAGCTGCGCGACTCAGCTCAGAGTCCCATAATCAAGCGCTTTTTTTTCGCTTGTGTAGGTCTCGTCGGTCGATCTCAGGCTGCCGGAGACCCTGAACTCCTGGTTTCCAGGATACTGTAATCCTCGCAGTCGCAAATGCCGATACAAAACTCCACAGACGCGATCCCGAGGCGGAGAATAACATGCAGCGTTAGGCGACGTTGTGGGTGAAGAAGGAGTGGAGCTGGGCTGAGCGAGCGACTGACGGACGACGGCGCTCCCACTTTCGCCGCAGTACGCTCAGCTGCGCGCTCACAGATCACGGGGCCTACTCCTATCACGAGCTGTGACGAGCGCCTGGCACGCTTGTTCAACCGATCAATCGTCAGCTCCGTGTTGACTGTTGTCGTCATGCATGCACCCACCCACCAAGTCGTCGTAATAAGAATCCGCGCTGACACACAGGAGCTCTGCTGGACAGCAGAGTGGACATGCTGTAGCTTCCTTGAAGATCAAGCGCCTTGCAGCCGGACCATCTGACATCTGCTCGCCACGCCGTCGATCAAAATGTAAACTCCAGTCGTTGATTCCGCTGAAGCGCAAGCAACAGATCACAAGCACAAGAAGGCTCGGAACCACTTGACGAAAAGGAGAGGGGCGCCTCCGTCGATACACCAAGCAAGTGCAACTGCTGGCGCTGCGGCGTTGTACTATACGAAGCGTGTCTTTACAAACAACGGCGGCGTAAACGTTGACGTCTGACGTTCTGACAGCAATGACAAGGATCCCCCCCCAGATCAAATCTGCACTTTTGGTGTGTTCGGAGAGGAGACTCTGGCGCGTCTCATGAGCTTTTGGAGATGCACTCTAACGCACAGTGAAAGCGACACACACACATGCGAGAACGCACACATGCATGCTCAGCAGCGCAGTGAAGCGCTCGACGCACGCGAAGCGCCTCATATCCCCTCCAGCGCTTGACACCCGCTCGCTGAACGCCATTTTTCGTGCTTGCGTTTTGTATCCAAGTCGCTTTTCGAGTTGGCGTGTTTGGCAAATGTCGGTCGACAGACATCAGTTGGCGGTAGACGTGAATGTCCGTGTACCGACAAGCGCGAGGCGTCGGTAGAGAGACCGCCGTGTTGGGATGCGCTGATGTTTTTCGTGTTGGCCAAAGAAAGGGCGTGTTGGAGGGAGCTCCACCAACACGCCTTTCTTTGGATCATACTCAAAAGGAATGAAGTGAAGAGAACCCACTTCATTCTTTTTCTCCCGCGAACACGGCCAAATTCGTGATCCGTATCCGGCAAAGCACGATTATGTATACCTTTAGTATAGTCGCAGCTGAATTTGGCGAGTTTGACGTGACGTCTCTGAAACCGTTGGAAAAACGGCAGAAGAAACGGCGCCGATTCAGCCATTCGTTTTCTGAGTCGACTGACGCTGACTGTTTTTCCGCTGGTTTAATGGTTGCTGTTGCTTACTTAACGTAAAAGTTCTCACACCCGCGACGACTTTGAATTCATGAAGGCCATCGTGACTGAGATGCTTGTAAATAATGATTGAGACACAGTTTCTCCATCATCACCCCCATCCTATGAGATCGCCGCTTTTTGTTGGCTTCCAAAAAGCCTTTAGCATTTGGCTATGCGGGTATCATCAGATGAGCTTGCTTTGTCTTCTGTATCACATGTCGACACTCATTTCCCTTCGCTTGCTGTGACAGCAAATATATGTATGAATGCATGATGAAGACAAAGTTTGAGATCGCAGTTTAAAGTTGAACAGACGATGCAAACATGTCGCACATATGGCCAGCCTGAAGCCATTATTCACCCACATGCTGCCGCGTTGTTATTGTCCCTCTCGTCCCGACGCCTTTTCACTTTGCGATTGCATTTACAAGTGGTTGATGGAGGCGATACAGCGTTTGCTTCCATCACATGAGCATAGCTTCAGCCATGATGGCGCTATTTGTTAGCACGTTAGCTGTTTGAAACGGGTTTCTCGTGCTTCTTCTCACATGGGACTTGCGCGCTTGATGTCTGTGAATTCAGTTCGACTTTCTGTATCCGGACTACACTGTATACGAGACAAGGGGTCCGCACAACAGCTGTGTGCGTGAACACAGACCGCTCTCTGCGCTCGATGATCCTTGATCGTCCACAGTTTGGCATCTCAATCACCCAATTGGAACTGAAACGCGACCGCCACCGCGACGGCCTCACTCTCATGTCAAACAAAGCCAAACAAACGAGCCAGCAACGCCACAGAGCAAACTGAAGATTATTTTGTAGTGAGCTGCTCATGCGAGCATCTTGCCATGGAAATGGAAAGTTTGCTTGGAGAGCGCATCGCTTCGCTTTGAGGAGCCATGGGTGAGTGAGTGGGTGCACCTTCACTTTGCTTTACACTCGTGCATTCCTTGAAGGCCGGGGATGCTCGGCGTGTGCGCGTCTGGGAGAAAATGAGAGAGGGGTGGTCCATTTGACTCGGCGTTTACAGTCTCGGTTCGATGCTGTGATCCCGGGATGGGATCTGAACTTTGCACGGAGAGTGGCACCTCAAAGTGCACACGGGAAAAAGCTGCCGCCCTCGCTCACATTTTGAGCCAACACAGAAAAGAGAAAGAGAGAACGCCCAAACCAAAAACAAGAATTTGACTTGGAGTTTGTATGCGCGCGCGGCACTCCTCCCAAAGTATCCAGTCAGTGTCTGTCTTTGCAAGAGGAAAACACGCAAAAGCACCTTAGTCGGGGATTTGCCGTGTTGGCCACTCTGGCAGCCACCAATTGGCTTGGCTGCGCGCGCCGGGGTTTTGAGGTTTTTCGGACGAACACGTCGCGCAAGCCAGCCAGCCTCCCTCCCATCTTCCCCTCCTCAGCCCAGCCGCCTGCGCTTTCTGTACCGTACATCTGGCTCCCCAACCACGATGGACACAGCCGTGGCGCGCATATCCCTCCCCATGGCCTTGGACGGCGAAACAAACATGCTTGGTCTATTTATCTGTCTGTTGGCTGGCCAGCCCCGCATCCGCGTCCAGCAGGTCATTCCGCAATTTGCCTGGTTTCCCCCACATCCACCCTAGAGCTCTATTCCTCCCACCACTACCAGTAGAATGGTCACCGCCGCGCTCTCCCCCCACTACGTCGACCAGGGCACCCCAAACAATGACAAGCACGCGCCGGCCATGGTACGCCCGCTCAGCACGGCCATGAAGGCGTTCAAGATCTCCAAGGTGGTCTGCTACTTCCTCGGCTCGGTGCTCTTCCAGCTCGGCTCGATCTACTTCTACCCCAAGTTCTCCATCCTCTGGGACGGCAAGGGCGGGCTCTTCGGCAGCTGGGCGTTCGTGATCGGCTGCGTCTTCTTCATGCTCGGCACGAACATGGACTTCGTCGACACGATTCGCAACAACACCACGGGCTCGGCCACGCACCGCATCCTCGTCGCCTACAACGGCCTTATGTACGTCATGGCGGGCGTGATCTTCGAGCTCGGCGCGCTCTACTTCCTGCCTGAGTGGTATGCTAAGGCGCCGAGCCTCGGCTGCTGGGCGTTCTTCCTGGGCAGTATCCAGTTCTGCCTCGCGGCGCTGGGCGACATCGCGTTCATCGTGACGACCCACGAGAACCCAAAGGAGACGGGCGTGAAGCTGAGCAACCTGTATTGCTGGGGCACGGTCGCGGCCATGGGCACGTTCATCGGTGCGCTGTTGTTCATCCTCGGCAGCTGGTTCTACCTCCCACGCTTCATCGCACAGGAAGACACGGTCCTGGCCGAGGCGTACATGTACAAGTCCATCAACTTCTACACCATCGGTAGTGTATTCTTCATCATCAACTCGCTCGCGCAGATCCCGGACATGCTCGCTAGCTTCAAGGCTGGTCAGCCTGTGACCACCAAGGAGGGCGTCGACCACGTCTAAGCATCTTTGATATGCTTTGAGCGCTCGTGCTCGTGCTCGGCCTGCCTCCCCGGCCGCCAGTCGGGACTTATGTAAACCACAACTGTGCGTGCGTGTCATGTTTGTAGATAGGAGAGAGTGATATCATTATTGCAGCCCAACCCAAACACACAAACTCTTGTAGCTATAGCTTAGTTGAATGAAATGAAGAAATGTGTTATTTGCATCCGTGCCGTTGTGTGTGTTTATTTGCTCAGCAGGTTTCCGCGCATGAGTAGCTAGCTGCAGTAGCCAGGCGTCAATGCTGATGGCGCGTATGCGAAGAGAACGAATTCTGGAAGCACAAGTGTCGTGCAAAGGATGAGCTGGCCCTCACTACGAGGCGTCCATGGGAGTGAGCGAGTGTGTCAACTTGTTCTGAAACACCGGACACGCAAGGTGCTCATCAAAGTTCTTGTCTTCCTCGCTACAACCTAGACGATGGGACTACTTTCGCACCCTGTGCTTCCTCCTCGGTCGTCCACGCGACGGTGTCCAGAGGTCGAGCGAGCCCTTATTGCCGCCGCTCGCTCTCGAGTTGTTCATCGTCGTTATTCGCATCACTTCGCGAGATCGAGTGGCTCAAGTTACGCGTTGGTTAGTGGTTTTCTCAGCGACAGAATCTATCAAGGTGACTCCACACTCGACCCGGTTATTTCCTCCGCGTCTTCTTCATGCTTCTGTTGCTTTTGGAGAATTACGCTGACAGCTTCTGTCCCAAAGGGTTATCCTCCACTCTCAACTTCCGAGTTGTCAAGAGCGCTGCGACCGTGATGACGACGCTGGCCACCACCTCAAGCGCCGTGAACATTGCGTCCGTCGAGTCCACGTATGAGCACAAGACATCCACCCAGGCCGAGCCGTGCACCTGCAGCGCCGCGAAGAACACCGGCAACATGCAGTTGACCGCCAGCATGCTCGTCCTCATGTCATTATTACCCCATCATTTTTTATACAAATTTCATGGCACAAATATATTTGTGCCAAGGCTCAGGTTCGCCCCTCTACTGTAGCATATATTTTCTTACAAAGGGTGGAGAGCCTTTGTAAGACGATAGATGCAATGTGCTGTCTCCACACCACTCATTGGAGGTGTTCTGAAGGTCGCTTGAAGGTCGCGTGAAGGATTCGCTGTAAAGCAACCAGGAAAGCTGCAACAGGCTAAAAATTGCAATCCGGAAAAGCTCAGAAAGCTGCGCCATTAAACACACATAGAGTACCGGGCAGCAGCCATGGCGGACAGGAAGCGCAGATTAGATGTGGGCGATGCCGGCCAGGCCAAGCGCAAGAGCAAGTTCTCCGACGAGCCTCCAGTAAACGGCACCAGCACCAGCAGCGGCAGCGTCAACCCGCTCACGGGCAGAACGTACTCGGCGCACTACCAGAAGCTACTCGCGCAACGCCAGAAGCTGCCGGTGTACGGCTTCCTGACCGAGATCCAGGATGCGATCAAGTCGCACCAGGTGATCGTCATCGAAGGAGAGACGGGCAGTGGCAAGACCACGCAGATCCCGCAGTTCCTGACCAACATGGAGATCCCCGGCGCGTCGCCAGCCGCCAAGATGGTTGCGTGTACACAGCCGCGTCGCGTGGCTGCGATGAGCATCGCCAAGCGTGTCGCGGAAGAAATGGACGTGGAGCTGGGACAGGAAGTTGGTTACACCATTCGTTTCGAAGATGTGACGTCCACGAAGACCAAGCTGCGGTTCTTGACCGATGGTATGCTGCTGCAACACGCGATGAGCGACCCGCTGCTCTCGCAGTACTCGGTGATCCTGCTCGATGAAGCCCACGAGCGCACGCTGAGCACCGATATCCTGTTCGGTTTGCTCAAGGAGGTGATGCCAAAGCGCCCAGACCTGAAGGTCGTCGTGATGAGTGCGACGCTTGATGCCAAGAAGTTCCAGGCGTACTTTGAAGGCGCTCCGCTGATCGCGATCCCAGGCCGTACTTTCCCAGTCGACATCTTCTTCACGCCTTTGCCAGAACGCGATTACCTGGAAGCCGCAGTGCGCACTGCGGTGCAGATCCACATCTGCGAAGACGAGGGTGACATTCTGCTCTTCCTCACAGGTCAGCAAGAGATCGAGAAGGCGTGCGCACAGATTCAGGCCGAAGCCGACGCGCTAGATCAGTCCAAGTATGGTCCACTCGCCGTGTACCCACTGTACTCGACGCTTCCTCCAAACCAACAGCAGCTCATCTTCAAGGAAGCGCCAAAGCCGCGCTTCCCAGGTGGACCTCTAGGCCGAAAGATCGTGGTGTCGACCAACATTGCGGAAACCTCGCTGACGATTGACGGCATCGTGTACGTGATCGACCCGGGCTTCTCGAAGCAGAAGGTGTACAACCCGCGTATCCGTGTCGAGTCGCTGCTCGTGTCTCCGATTTCCCGCGCGTCGGCCAAGCAGCGATCTGGTCGTGCCGGTCGTACTCGTCCAGGCAAGTGCTTCCGCTTGTACACGGAGCAGTCGTTCCTGCGCGACTTGGAAGAACAGACGTACCCAGAAATCCTCTGTTCGGAGATGAGTGGCGTCGTGCTCACGTTGAAGCAGCTGGGGATCGACGACCTGGTCCACTTCGACTTCATGGATCCGCCTGCTCCAGAGACACTGATGCGAGCGTTGGAGATGCTGAACTACCTGGGTGCGTTGGACGACGAAGGCGATTTGACCCCGATGGGCAAGATCATGGCGATGCTCCCAGTGCACCCTCAGTTGGCAAAGATGCTCATCTCGTCGGCAGAGTACAAGGTTCCACAGGAAGTGGCGACGCTCGTCGCCATGCTGTCTAGTCCTGAGCCTTTCGTCCGACCAAAGAACGACGGCAAGGCCGCTGATGAAGCCAAGGCGAACTTTTCCCACGTCGACGGCGACCACCTGACGCTACTGAACGTCTTCCACGCGTACAAGCTGAACAACAGCGATCCAAACTGGTGCTACGAGAACTTTCTGAACCACCGTTCGCTGGCGTCTGCTTCGAACGTCCGCGACCAGCTGATCCGCAACATGAAGCGCCTCGAGATGCCGACCCAGTCGTCGATTGACATCCACTCGCCAGACTACTACGGCAACATCATCCAGGCGCTGATCTCCGGGTTCTTCATGCAGGTCGGGTACAAGGCCAGCGGCGGCCACTACGTGACGGTCAAGGACAACCAGGTGGTACACCTGCATCCTTCGTGCGTGCTCGACGACAAGCCTGAGTGGGTGCTCTACAACGAGTTCGTGCTTACAAGTCGCAACTACATCCGTCTGAACACAAGAATCCGTGGCGAGTGGCTCGTGAACCTCGCGCCGCACTACTACGACCTGTCCAATTTCCCTCCCGGCGAGGCGAAGCGCGAGCTTGAGACGATCCATCGCCGCATGAACCGTGGCGGCGCTAGAAAGTAGACTCTGCGTGTGGTAGCAGTTTGCAAGATCCTACAGCGCGGAATAGTTCAAGCACGTTGCTTTATGGAAACTGGTTTTGCGGACGGAACCAATTTCAAAGTTGCCTGCCTCTTTTCATTTAATAGATGGTTTCAAATAGAAAGAAAGAAAGAAAAAGATTGGGCTCACAGTTGACAAAACACCAAAAACTAAACTCTTGGCTCGCCAGAGATTGATTAGCCTACTTATCATCTTCTGAACGATCGGATCTTGTGGTTCTTGAGCTTCTTCGTGCCGTACGCCACTTTGCCGCGGACCTGTTTCTTCGTCGAGCGTCTTGGTGCCTCGTCACCTTCCTCGAGGTCCTGACTTGGCTTGTCCGTCGGGATCGCGCTTGCCTCGGTCTTGGACGAGCGGAACTCCCTAATCGTTCGTTTGTGGCGATTGGCTTCGTCGATGCTGTTCGCCAGCGGGAGATCGTACTTAGTAACAAGACTCGTCACGAAGCCCTTGACGCCAGCGCGGCCTGTTCGACCCGCGCGATGCACGTAGTCGACAGCAGATCTCGGGAAATCAAACATGATCACGTGTCTCGCGTCCGCAAAGTCCAAACCACGCGCAGCCAGATCCGTGCACACGAGCACCTTGATCTTGTCGTCGTTCGAGAACTTCTCCATCGACTCGAGTCGAAGCGCTGGAGGCATCCCGCCGTGCAGGCAGAGCGACTGAAAACCGTTTTCACGCAGCATGTGGTCGGTCGACCGGCAACTCGCCGAGTTCTGGCAAAACACGATCGTCTTTTCTTTCTTGAACTCGCGAAGGTTCAGCGCGTCGCGAAGCGCCGAGTGCTTGGTCTCTGGCGTCACGCGTATGAACTCTTCGTGAAGCAGCGTCGGCGTCTGGTGGATGTTGTTGTCACTCACTTGACGCAAATTGCCGAACCGCTTCATCAGCACTTGGTCCAATGGCGCCTTCACGGTGGCGGCAACGAGCACGATCTGCAATGGTTGGTTGCGCTTCTTCGCGCTCGCCTGGATTGGACCCAGGATCTCATCGAGCTCCTTGCGGAAGCCCATCTTTGCGTCGAAAATAGTGTCTGCCTCGTCCACGACGATCGTGTTGATGCGCGACACGAAGAAGTCGCCCGACTTGACACACTTGGCGATACGACCAGGGGTGCCGATCACAAGGTCAAGGCGCTTCGACAAGTTCTTCTGCTGGATGTTCTTGCGCTCACCACTGGTGACGGTGCACGACGCAAACTTGGCAGCGTGCGCGATTCTCTTTGCCACATCACTGACCTGCGTGGCGAGCTCTCGACTTGGCGTCAGCACGATGGCTTGCGGACGCGACACTAGGATCTTCTTCTTCTCTTCCTCGGTCTGCGCGGCTTCTGCTCGCAGGATCTGCTCCACCACTGGCACCAAGTACGCCAGCGTCTTGCCGGTTCCGGTTTGCGCCGTGCACAACACGTCCTTGTTCGCTAAAACCGCCTGAATGCTCTTCTGCTGGATGCCCGTCGGGTGCTGGATGCCCATTTCCTGGAGCGCATGCTCGATCTTCACATTGATGCCCAGCTCCTGGAAGCTCTTCGTGGTGATCTGTCTGTTGATGACACCAACAGAGCCCAGTGAAGCGGCAAATGGACTCGATGATGCACTTACAAAGTCGACGATTGGGCGAGCAGCCAGAGCGCTTTGGCTCCTGCGGACACCACCGCGTGCAGCGAAGCGGAGCGAGCGCAGCATTCGAACGATTCCGATCGGACTTGTAGCTTTTCGTAGATTGATTGAATGACAGACACAACCAATCACACAGAAAGCTGCTACCGTTGTGCACCTTAATAGCGCACCTTAGTGTAAAGCAGTTTTCAAAACCAGGTACGTTGCACAACAAAAAGCGTTGGAAACCAGTATGACCATCACTCTCCACCTGCTTGATCTTGAAGCGGCGCATTTTCATAGCGGAGCGATACATAATGCTGGGACGACGCAAGAGCGGTGGCGATGGCATGGAGCTTCGTGCTGCGTATGCGCCTGCAAAAGCGCGCAGGAAGAGACAAGAAAAGCGTGCAGCAGCTGTCGACGCGAGGTGTGCACCTCTTCCTCAAGCAAACGCGATGCTCATGGCAACTGTCGCGCCGCTGGCACCGCCCCACGAGCGGTCGACCAGTACGTCTACACGATCAATTCTCCAGTCAACCAGAACCGTCAAGCCAGCCATAAATCAGTATATCGACCCACGGCTAAGCAGCTCTGCGAATAATCAATCCGACAGTGAACGAGTAATCGGAGTTTTCGACGAGCGAGAAGAAACGCCGAGACGGAACGAGCCCAGGGAAATGCCACTCAAGGAGAAACTGATGCAGGAGAGCAGCGCATTCATACAAGAGAAACTGCTGTATGACGAACTGCTTCGCTGCCAAAAAAGTCGGGCGGAAGACATGACAAAACTGTTTGTCTTCGCTCAGCTCGAGAAAGAGCGCGAGTGCGCGAAGAAAACAGAAGGAGACACGTTTCGGAGAGCTGCAGGTTTTCGCGAAGAGTGGCGGATAGGTGCGATGTATTAAGCTTTTCCTGTTTGTTTGGAGCATGAAATCTGATGGATAGTGAGTTTGCTGACTTGACTTGGTTGATTCGCTAGGCCGAGAAGCTGAGATCCTGGATAAATTGAAGTTTGAAGAAGAGCAGATGTCGAACAACGCGGACGAGACAAAGAACCAAATCCTCCGAGACCATTTCAGGTGAGTTGTCCGCACTACCATTGCTTTTTGCTGCATGTGCAGTGACACTAACAAGATTGATTGCCAGACGATCGATTCACATGTTCCTCGTCACAGATTTGTCACGAGTGCCCAACGTTGATCCCACCAGAAGCACACAAACGAAGAGATCTCAAGATCTCTTGTACGCGCAGCAAATGGATCGTGTCCTCAGTGAGATTGAGACCCAGCAACCGTTCGCAGTCATGACTCAAGCCATTTTGGAAGCTCGTTCACGATTCCACTCGCTGTTGTCTAGAGATCCGCCTCCGTGGAATGTCCAGAATCGATGCGAGCCAGTTCCTATTGAATCATGCCTAAGCAGCAAAAATGTGCGAATAGAAGAAACTGCTCGACCAGAATTGCTGCAGCTCTATGAGAACGTGATGGATGCAAAATATGTTGTGAAGTCGACTGCTGTGGAAACGGAAATTTCAAACAAGTCGAGCGCCGTGACAGTTCTACAAGAGGAATCGAACCCAAAGTTCCTCGCAGATCTTCAGCAACAAAGAGCTGAAGCGGAACATCAGCAGAATGAAATCCAAGCGAGAGATCACTTGCGCTTTGTTTTTGTCAAGCGAGTTCAGCGAAGCTATCGAAAGTACCGGGAGCAAGAGTGGCAGCGAAAGAAAACTGAAACTCTTGAAAGAATTGCAAAGGCTCAAGCAACTCGAGTTCTGCAGGTATGCTCTCATTGCGTGATGAATCATTACCCTACAGCTGATAACCAGGTTCTAAACCTCACGTGTAGCTCCGAATACCAATTTTATACAGGCAATACCGATTTCTCTGGAGCGCAAAACTTACTCTCTTGCGAAAGCACCAAGGAGCACGTGTCGCCATCTTCTGCTTTTGGAAGCATGTGTACTGGAAGAGGTGTGGGTTTGAAGGGTTTCGATTTGTTCGAGACGTCAATGAAGCGCTCCTGATCTCGGTAATTCGGTAAGTGATCTGCTGATTGCTTTCAACACATGAAATCACATACACATGTCTAACCAACATAATGCTCGTAGAATCCAGAGTTTTGCTCGCCAAGTGAGAGCTCGCCGCGAAGTTCATCACAAACGATCAATCGTGGCATTAAGATCTCGAAGAGCGAGAACCAAAGACTGGAGGACTCTACACTCGTTTGGAATGGTAAGGCTATCACAAGTTTTGACTTATAAGTTTTTGCGACTCACAGTTTGTTCTTGTCACACATCTGTAGCATGTGAAGTTTTTCGACATAGATCTGGTCGAGTGGGGATGCCGGATCAGCATCGAGAAAATGCGCGTTCGGGATGAAATAGCGCGAGAAGAGTCACGATTTGTCCTAGAGTGGAAGAAGTACGAGTCAAAGCTACAGAAAGAGGTCATGAAGTCGAAGCTTCCGTCTGAGTGGATACCCCAGCTCGACCAGATCAGCGGGGAAGAGTACTTCCTCAACATGAAAACAACGAAAACATTAAAAGAGCATCCGAACAAGGTACTCTTCAACCAGCTTGCCAGCAAGCAACGAGCCCGAGCAGAGGAGATCTACGCTGACCAAATCAAGCGACTTGAAGATTATCCGCAGCGTCTTAACAAGCAACTTCAAGAGCACTTGTGTGGCTCTTTGGACGAAATTTTGGCAGGCATGATATCCGGTCGAGTGAACATTTGACGTCGCCACGATCTTGATCAGACGCTGCTCACTTTTGATGCCTCAAATCTAATCTCCCTGTGCTTTTTGGTAGTCCGACTTTGGATAGTTCGAGTACTGGCTTTCCATTGCTCAGGGCTTCATCGTGCAACGAAGGGATCAGGTGAGATTTGAGTCTGCCTGCCATGAACTGCAAAACACCTACCTTCCAGGTAGAGAAAACAGTCAACAATTACTTTTGTATTGCTGAGACGTGCTCGGAGTACTAGAGTGTATCTTTGCGAGCTATGTGATACATATCATGAGACAGAGGATTGGAGAACAGCTGGAGTGGAGCTCTTTTGGTGGTGGTCGACAACCAACAGACACAGCAATGGCGCGGTGCTGCAGGCGTTGCAAATGGATCGATCTGGTGCAAAGTGAGTGTCCTCTTGTACTTTTGTGCGTGGAGCGAATAGTTCCGGTCGCTCGTGCCCCTCTCTCTACGACAATGCATCGACTGTATGTCGGCGCTGCTGGGAGGTATCAGCAATACAGCAATAGAGGCAGCGGATGTGAGTCATTCGCTGCGTTACTTGGCACTCGACGGCCGTCAATAGTGGCGACTTTAAGAAGCCGGAGCGCCAAGTTGACAGAGAGAGAGAGAGAGAGAGACTGAAAGAGAGAGAGAGCGATTTTGAAAGAGACAGACTTTGTGGCAAATGTTGCTTGAAAAACGCAAATGTTGCTCGATCCATCGAGCCCCTCTCCCCTGTCAAGGTTTTTCTGCTCCAAAACAAGGTTTTAGCAGTGCGTGTCGTCCGAATGTCCGAAATAAAGCAGGGGGGAGGAAAATCGCGGGAGATGAGCCCCGCACTCAAGTCGGAACTTTTTCAAAGGCAGCAGCATTTCGACCGCAGTCCCGACGCCGGCTTCGAACTCATTCACCCACCCGCAGGCTCGCTCGCACACCTGTATCAGCCGAGAAGCGCGCGGACGTCGTTCCCTCACTCGGACGTGACGTAAGAGAACCAGAAGCAGACGCCATGTACTCGTCGTATTGGAAGCCTCAGGACGGCCGCGAGTCCACGGTGCTCACGGACCACGAGGCGCTGCACCGTGACGCCGCGACGCACCGCAACATGCAGTCGGACGAGACGAAGCTGCGTCCGCTCGACCTGGAAACCATCATGTCGTCCAAGGCGGCGGTCAAGTTCTGGTACCTGCACCGCCCCAAGACCATGGAGTACGTGCACAAGAACGCGACCAAGATCCAGAGCGTCGGCCGCGCGTTCGCCGTGCGCCAGCTCAAGAAGAAGTACGGCATCGAGTACATGGTCGAGCTCGCCAAGCAGGACGCGCTGCGCCGCGAAGCCGAAAAGACCAAGGACATGTCCGACGAGGACCGCGCACAGCGTGAAGCCGACGATGCTGCCTACGACGCCCGCGTTGAAGAGAGTCGTCGTCAGCGCCGCGAACAGATGGAGAAGGAGCGCGAGGCGGAAAACGTGCTTCGCGCGAAACTCGCAGAGGAGGCGAAGCGCCGTCAGGAGGCGGAGGAAGCTCGTCTTGCGGCTCTCGCGCTCGCCGCAGCGGAACAGAAGGCGCTCGAAGAGGAAGAGCGCCTTCGGCAGGAAGAAGCCCGCTTGGCGATGCTCAACGAAGAAGAGCGTGCGCGTGAAATTGCCGAGGCTGCTCGCCTTGAAGAAGAAGCGCGTCGTCTGCGTGAACAGGAAGAAGAAGAAGCTCGCCGTCTCGAAACAGCCGCAATTGCTGCACAACAGCACCGAGAGGAGGAAGAAGCGGCTGCGTATGCCGCTGAAATGGCTGCGATCGCGGCTGAAGCTGAACGCGTGCGCTTGGAGGAAGAACGCCTGCGTGCTGAGGAAGAGCGCTTGCTTGCTGAAGAAGCGGCCGCCGCCGAAGCTGAGCGTATTCGCTTGGAGGAAGAAGCCAATGCTGAGGCTGCTGCTGCTGCCGCCGCCCTTGCTGCTGAAGCCGCCGCGATTGAAGAAGCGGAACGCAGACGCCGCGAGCAGGAGGAGGAGATGGAGCGTCGCGAGCGAGAGGAGACAGAGCGCGCGCTTGCCGCTGCTGCCGCGGAAGCTCAGCGTGTGGAGCAGGCCCGTCAGCAGCGCATCAAAGAAGAGAAGGACGCCAAGTATGAGCAGTCTCTCTCGAAGGATGTTCCTGTTCTTGTGCGTAACCACGGACCAGGTCGCGTGGTGAGCTACGACAAGGATGCCGAGACGTATCAGGTGCGTCTCGACAACGCCATGGGTGGCATGACGATCAACGTGAAGAGCTCGGATGTGAACCTCGACGACGACCGTATCCTGTCACCACGCACAAAAGTGGACACGCCATTCGGCACGGGCGAAGTGGTCGGTCTGGACCCTCATGTGGGTTGCTACGCCATCAACACGGAGGTCGCCGCCCCTGACGGCGAGCAGTTCCTCGCATTTGTGCAGATCAACGACGTGCATCCGCACATTGAAGAGGTGGAAGAGCGCGCGATTGTGGAAAACCCGTCGATGCCAAGTAAGTTGTTTTTGCGTGTGAATGCTGTTGATGGTGTGCGAATGTGGTTGCTAATGTGGTGGTATCGTTGTTGTTCGTAACAGTCCCAGATGAAATCGCGTTGGTATCGGCGCGTATCGTGGACAGCCGCGTGCTGAACCGAACAGGCAAGAAGTTTATTCAGTACAAGCTTGAGATCCGAACATCCAACTACGGCACGGTGTACTGCTGGAAGCGCTACAGCACGTTCAGGTATGTTGTCAAATCTCTTGTCGATACTGCGATGTGCTTTTGAGCTAATGATCTTGTGTTGTATGGCAAACAACGTTGCAGATCTCTTTGCGATCGCCTGCACAAGGAAGCGGGCATTAAGAAGAAAGACATTCCCGAGCTGCCAAAGCGCCAGATTGTCGGCAACTTTTCCCAGAAGACGATCGGCGAGCGTGCGGAGAAGCTGAACGTCTTCTTAGCTGCTGCCGTCCAAGCAGAACACTTGCAATGGGGTATTCGCGTTGACGACCAAATTGCGGTGTACAAGCGTCGCGTGAAGAAGCCCACTTCGTCTGGAGGCTTCTTCTCGCGCCGACGATAAGCACGAGATCGCATGAGCCACGAGGGTGTGATTGCTTAGCAGGAAAGCACGTCGAGAGTTAGAATTTTGGGAAACACGAGTCGAAGTAGGTAGGAAGTGCTGCGATCGAAGCAATGCACAGCAAACGAGAAAGAAGAAGAGTCGACAATTTAACGGATTGAAGCAAGCGAATGGAGGTAGCGTGTGTGTATTTTTTTATCGGAGCATGATGAGTTTCGCAGTTGAGCTTTTCATTTTTGCTGATACATTGGTGGTGAGCAGTGAGATAAACAGGTTGACGATTGTGGCTGACGTTCAACGTCACAAGGTACAAATGGGGGCAAGGCGCACAAATGAAGGTCATGTTCACTGCGCCTGCTTGCAAAAGTATTTACACCACACTGATGCATTGCTGCTTCTTGTCGCTCTCCATGCTCTGGGGTGCCGATGACGGCGCCGTGTTCGCTTCTCTCCACTTGGCGATCTGCTCCTTCCGGTACTGCACCACCTCTTTCTTGTTGTACATGTACGACTTGAACGGGTTCCAGCAGTCGCCCACGCAGCCGTCGCAGACGTTTGAGTGGCACTCGACGCCGTTCCTCGCGCACTCGCACTCCTTCGAGTTAGAGCAGTTCTTCTCCTTCATCGCAACCGCCTTCGCGAGCGCCATGAGCTCCGGCTTCGTGTGCACCGTCACCTCGATATCGCGATCCGTCAGGAACGCGT
This sequence comes from Globisporangium spiculum, assembly GCA_023335655.1. Classification (NCBI taxonomy): domain Eukaryota; phylum Oomycota; class Peronosporomycetes; order Pythiales; family Pythiaceae; genus Globisporangium; species Globisporangium spiculum. Next base: position 2,591 of record JAADVO010000354.1, on the reverse strand, counting down.
GCAGCCGCTTGAGGTTCATCTTCGTCACTTTCTTCACCAGATCGCCGCACGAGCAGCCGCACGCGACCTCGCGCGAGTCGCGGATCTTGGCAAACTCGTCCAGCTGCTCGATCGACACGCACGCAAAGTCCGGAGTGTCGAGGTCGTCGGTCTCGCTGCCGGCGTCCGATAAGGAGAGCGACATCCGTCGGAAGCGCGCATTGCTGAGGTTGTGCTTTGGCGGCGACGATGACGTGGACGAGATCGATCCTTTGCGTCTCGACGCCTTTCCACCTCCGTTTCCGTGGTGCGGCTCGTCGTCATCGTCGTGCGAGTGGCTCTTGGTGCTCGTGTCGATGAAGATCTGCTTCCGCTCCCGCTCGCTCAGTCGTGAAAAGAGCGGATTGTCGATACCACGACAGTAGTCAAATTGTCGCGTCTCGCCCTCGCGCACGTAGCTGCGCTTGCTCTTTGGGAGCTCTTGTATCCGGGACTTGAGCTCCTGCTCGCGCAGTTCTTCCACGTCCAATACGCTTCCGAGCTGAACGTCAGCGACGGGGGCTCCGAGACCGAGGGCCCACGTACCGTCGTACGGCACAGCGCCGCCTCCACCTGGGAAACGCGCGTACTCGCGAGCGTACACGTCGCCCCACATGATGTGCTTGCGCATCGAGAGCGACACGGAACGGTTCTTGAGGTCACGCTGGACGAGCGGAGCGCTCGCGGGCGCGTGCATACTGTTGCTGCGTTTCTTCTTCTTGTGCTTCTTCTTCTTCTTCGAGCCACCGCTACTGGAAGCAGAAGAGGACTGTTCATGGTGGTCCTGCGCAGACGCTGGCAGCTCCAGCACTTCCACGGGCTCGGTAATGAGCGTCACGGACTTGGGACTTGCAGATTTCTTCGTATGCAGCGCTGACGCGATCTTGGGCGATGCCGGCGCAGGCGACTGTTTGGATGATGCGGCAACAGCTACCAGTTGCGAAGCTGCTGCTGGTGGTTGCACCGAAACATCGGCATTCGCATTAGCCACAACTGTAGCCTCTGGCTCCAGCGGTATACAGAGTGGGCGGTGGTCGCGCCAGGCGCGCTTCTGGCACTCGCGGTCGCAGAAGTAGACGCGTCGGCAGCCGCCGCAGCGCTGCTTCACGCGCTGCTCGCCGCAGCTGAGGCAGGTCTTCTCGACTGGCGGCGATGGCGCCATGGTGCTGGAGGAGGAGGTGGGTTCAGATGTCTCTGTGGTGGCGTGCGGATGCGAGTGCGGTGGATCGGGATGCGGACTCATGAGAGATGGATGGGAGGATGGATGAAGGGTCCGCTGTGGATCTGAGTGTTGTATGCGTTGCGTGTGCGTTGCGTGTGCGTTGCGTGTGGAGATGAACGGACGGATGGATAATGCATGCAGAGGGCCGCTTGGAGGGTTTGACTTTGACTTGCTTGGTGGCTTCTAGAAAGTCGTGACGAAAAACGCTTGAGTAAGCACGACGATAAGCAGCAGCGACGCGCAAACGACGATTAGGGGAGTGCTCGAATAGAGGACCCTATGTTGAAGACGATACCACCCTCTGTAACGTGATATTTATCGTCCTATTAATTCGCTGAGTTTTTAAAAAGTGTCATGAAAACTTGCAAAACATACAAATATCTTAAGCGCTTTAGAGAAAGTTTTGTAAATCTCACAAAAGCCTGTACAAATAGATACGTAAATACATCAATTCAAAAAGTCTCATGCAGTAAAGGAGGGTATCAGGAGCGCCACGCGTTCGGCGTCGCGTTTGTGAGCGCGTCACCACTTTGGGTAATCTCAGGAATTCAAGTGTCTCAGACTGGGACAAATGGAGAAATCGGATTCTGAATCTACGGGATACCGTGCGGTAGTTGCTTTGATTGAGTGGACTCACTCCGCCCCAGTGCCACTCACTCTTCAAATTGGCTCGAAGGCTCGTGGGTAAGCCCTGCTTGCTCACAGTCCCGATGCTTTCTTGGAAGACTGCGAAGAACAAATTGTTGCGACTCCCCGAGTCGTGACGCAATGAGAGAGAAACGTGCATGCATGTTTGCATTTATAAAATAACCACAGCTCGACTACACAGCAGCTTACTGCTTGACATTCTTCTTGGCTGTCATCGCATGCTCGGTGTCACCTTTGAACTGGTTGAGGTTCAACTTCACAATCCTCGCAAATTCCTGCTGGAACTTCCGGATCAACTTGGGGCTTGATGTCACGATGATGCTCTCCATATTCTTAAACGCTGCTCGCTCGCTCCAGTTGAATGATCCATTCAGGACTATTCTGCCGTCGAGAACGCAGAATTTGTGATGCATACTCCAACTTGTGTTGCCGAGGATGTTGAGCGTGATGCCAGCGTCGATCAGTGACTGGACCTTCGAGTAGCCTTACCCTGCCTGCGTACTATCTGTAACTACTCGAACTTTGATTTTATTTTTTTTGCCTGCAACACTAAGCTAAATCGGAATACGAAATATTCCAATTGCATATGTCGAGAGAATGCTTCACACTGGACAGCAGATCCAACAGCTTCTTCATAGACTTTTTAGACGTCTCCTGGTCAGACGCTGAAAGAACAGGACATCTTCTGTCACCGTTCTGACTT
>JAADVO010000353.1:0-31330 GCA_023335655.1 Globisporangium spiculum | reverse complement strand
TCACAAAAGGATGATAAGCCAGGGGCCTTTTGCAATATGATTGGCTGAAATGCTCCGATAGTAATATGTCTCCTGCTGCATCTTTCCGCATGCTGCATTTATCCGCATTTTGCGGTAAATACTTGCACTTGGTTGGCACTTCCAAAACGACTTGGTGATCTTTTGGAGGAAGTTGTAATTTACAGGGCTTTGCGTAATTTAATTTTTTTATGATTTTCATTGGTTCATATTGGTAATTTATCTAGTCATCGATCCAGCAGCTGATCCCTTAATAGGAGTGAACATTCCATTATAAGGAGTAAACTTGACTCGAAGTTTCCAGCGAAACGGCTCGACAAAAAGCTGCAAAAACAACACCACTCAATTCGTCTCATCAAGACGAATCGATTGGTGCGAAAAAAGCATGGGGTAAACAAGCGTCCTCGATGCCCCCCCGCCCACTGTAAATCGATGCAACAATTCTGCTGTGTTGGGTGTAAAAAAGCTGCACTGTAGTAGGACTAACACAGAGCGCGTGGGTGTTTTCGATGCGTCGGACGAAATAATAGATCGGAGTGATGTCATACGTGTATAGAGGTCATGTGAACGACGCGAAGGGCTCGAGCCGAGTGTGGGGGGAAATCGCGCGCTTTGTCAAGTGGTTATTTTGGTTTCTTCAAAAACCTTCTGTCGTTGTATTGACGTTTCGACCCGTCCGTTCTCTTTTTCTTGCTTATGAAAGCGGCAGCAAAGACGTGCAAGCAGCACCAAATATTCAGCCAATCATGAGCGTTATCCAATACTATTACCGTCCAATCACCGCTCTCCAAAACGTTCCTCCTCGTTCCATTGGCTATAAATACCTCGAAGAAGCGCTCCTCCGCCAGCATTCTCATGCGTGTCTTTGACACTTGCACTCAAACAGCGCAATAAACAGCACACAGCCCGCGGATGGCGGCAGGTGAGCCACGAACAAGGAGCTGCTGGCTCGCTCGCTCAGTGTCCCGCGAGGAAGAAGAAGAAAAAGCTCAAGCCAAGCAGGAGGAAGGACACGCGAGCGTGTCGCCTGCATCTCTATCGCACCACCGCCATCCCGCGCGCGCTCTCTGCGACTAGCGAGCCGTTCGTTCCCCAGCGTCCCCCTGTAGTTATTTACTCCTGTTAATCAGCGCGCATAAATTATCTCTGGATGGAGATGATGACATCCGCATGGCGCTCGCTCATGTACGGCGCGAGTGCCGCTGGCTCAGCTGCGGCCGACGTCGCGGCGGGCCGCAAGATCCTCGAGAAGATCCAGCTGGCGCTGCTGCAGGCGTTCCAGAAGCACGGCGCGCACGCGCTGTCAGCGGACGAGATCGCGCCGATCAAGGCGCTCTGCGACCAGCTCCTGCCCGCTCACTGTACGTGCGTGCATTGTCTGTGAAATCTATGCATGCTACTCTCCCATATCATTTGTGTCCATCCTGTGTGGGAAATATGGAAGATCAATTGCGAGTTGATTGGTTTAACTAATGCGCTGATGTTAATTGGTTCCCCATCGTTCAACGTGTACGACACAACAGTTCAGCTGAGCGTTCCTGATGCCCAAGCTGCAGCAATAATGTCAGCGGCGGCGCGAAGGAAAGCGCGACGCGTGCGCTACCAGCACATTTGGGAAGACGACAATTTTTCAATGGGGTACGTCCACTGTCGCTCTCTGTCATGAACGGTGGTGAGATAGATGCAGCTTCTAATACCATCTTGTCTACCTTGTTGGAATGCACGCAGCATCTTCATCCTGCCTCCGGGAGCGTCGATCCCGCTGCACGACCACCCCGAGATGAGCGTCATCTCGCGGGTTCTGTACGGTAATCTGTACGTCAAGGCGTGCGATATCGTCCCGCAGAAAGAAGCCGCCGCGCTCATGAACCATCAGCATTTCACCTCCGAGCAAGGAGCTTCGTCGTCCCAGCCGCAGCTCATCGCGCGCATGTGCGCCGACCAAGTGATCACCGCGCCGTACACAACGGAGCTGCTCCCGGACCGCGGCAACCTGCATGAGTTCGTCGCAGGCGACGCAATGGGCTGCGCGATCTTCGACATCCTGACCCCGCCATACGAGCCGGACGACGGTCGTGACTGCACGTACTACCGCTTCGTTGGCGGGGCGCGAGCTTCTGCTGGCGGTGCTGCTAATAGTGAGGAGGACGCTGACGGCGCGTTCGTGGCGCTCGAGATCTTCGACCCCGAGGACTTTGAAGTGGCTTCCGAGCCGTATCTGGGCCCGCAGCTGGCGCCGCATGTGAACGATGCCTCTGGCAGTGCGGCTCCCAGTATGTCGACCGCGTCGTCGTCCTCGTCAATGTCTTCTGGGTCGTCTTCACCCTAATCAAAGGATTGAGAAAGAAGGCGTGTCTTGTATAGAGGGAGAGAGAAACGTGTCCGCGTGTAATTATAACCAGTAAATAATCGATTTTCATTTGTTTTCAGCCAATCGAATTGCGACCTGCTGAGCAGCTCAAATTTTTCGTCGTTTTTGCCGAGTTTGATAGAGTCAAAAACAGCATCACCGAAAACCAGGCCTCATTCTCTCCATAATCTAATCACCAACTAAAATAGAAGGTAGAACGTAGATAAAAGTCGAATTTAAATTCCAGTAATCTCGTCAGAATCGACGGGTGATCGGTTTGAGAGGGGTGTGAATTTTGCGGTGCGTTCTGATCATATAAATTTGGTAGGACGCGCAACCAAAGCAGAAAGCGCGTCACCTGGGCTCGGCTGCACGAGGCGACTAACAAGGGTGAGCGACAGACTGACGACGCAGTCGTTGACCTCACCGTCTGTGTGTCTACGAGAGCGAGCGCACACGCTGGATGCGCACGCCTTGCTATGCTTTTTGTGCACCTTCATGGCTACTCATGCTCACCTGGCAAGATGCTGTTCTTGGTGCCGTTTGCGTTGAGCTGAACGTATTGGAATCCCTATACGTGTGTGGCGCTTCGGAGATGGTGCGAATACATTAGCACCTGGGTTGTACTCACGTTGTCCACTCCGGTCTGTTGTTGTCGTTGCTGTAGATCGCGCGTTCGAGCATTGAAAGAAGTTACTTCGTTAGTATCAAGAACGCGGCAACATAACATGGCGTCCCGCATTTGGCTGCGCCTGGAGCTCTTTGAGCTCGGCTTGCTGCCCCTCCCGTCCAAGTACGCGGCGACGCTGACGGTGGCGAATGTGAAGAAGTCGCTCGATGCGCTCCACGCGCGCTTCGAGACCGCGAAGGCGGATGCGGCGGTGACGGCTGTGACCAACGGCGACGACGACGCAGAGATGACGGACGCGAGCCCGGCCTCAGAGCTCGCCGCGGGCTTCACCGAAAGCGACAACCTGAACCGCGTCACGTAAGCACCTACTAATCTTGCCTTGGTTATTGGTGAGCGATGGCGAATGTTTGTTTTTATTCTAACGTGCTGGTTGTGTGTTACCGAATGGGTTGTATCTTCGTGTAGCTTTCCATTCTGGCAAGATGCCGTTGCTGGCGTGTTCCAGTGGCGCGAGCAAGACTACAAGGCGTACGTTTAACGCTAGCAGCTGCTTTCGAGCATGGCGAGGTTAGCGTGTGGCTCACGTGTCAACCTTGTATGTGTGGGCTGGGGATGTGCTTGCTAGGTTCTGGCTGCTGCTGGTGCAGTTCCATCGCAAGATTGCCGTGAAGCAGTCGTACGTGGCGTCGCCTCCGGTCGTCTTTGATGAGACGCAATGCCTCGAGCGCGAAGAAGTGCCAGTGTTCAAGATTGCGATCTTCCTGTTCATCCAGACGGTGAAGCCGCACTCGTGGCGCTCCAAGTACTCGCTCGAGTCTTTCAACGCGGTCTGGTACCGAGAGCACGCAGCGGCGCTCGATGCCGCTGCGGCCGTGGGTGGTGGTGCAGCTACTGCAACAGCGCCACACTCAGGAAGCGGCAACCGATCGCCTCAGCTGAAGGGAAGTGCGAGCCCGACGCTGCAGGCTTCGCCGCACACCATGGGCATGCAGGACCGCTCGACCTCGGACGCGTACTACCTGGAGTTTGTGCGCGAGAAGCTGGACGATCTATTCACACTGCTGTACCCGTCGGTCGAACTGAAAGAAGGAAGCAACACGATTGTGAGCGCCGATCAGATCGACTTGCTCGGCTTCCTGCTCTGCGTTGGCAGCAACGACATGTTCGACACGTCTGAGAAGCTCAGCGCGTCGTACCCGTCGTGGCCGAGCAGCGACGCTGACCAGGCTACTGTGAGCAACGATGTGTTCCTATCAGGCGGACTGCGAGCCGAGAATGGCGCGAAGATCTGTGCGTTCTTTAAGAAGAATTTGTCGCTGAACGAGACGCTGTACCCGCCAGTGGGGTTCACACTCAACTCGATTGCGTCCTTCTTGCTGTCCAGTAAGTGCGGTATGGCTGGCTGTGAGTTTTTTGCCACCATTTGATGTAGCACACTAACGAGTGTCTGCTGTTTTGTTTTTGTAGATGACACCACGCAGAGCGCGCCAGCGTCGTCTCAGCTTCAAGCGCCGACCGTGCTCTCGAATTTCTCCAAGACCACGATTATCAAGCGTGCCGAAGATTTTGCAGACAACAGTAAGGGTGACTCGGACCTGATCATCTTCTCCTGCCACGACGCGTACATCTACGTGCTCGGACCGACCCGCAATGTGATGATCACCGCGTGCAACAACTGCAAGATCATCACGGCGCCAAACACGGGGATCCTGTCGATGGATCGATGTGAAAACGTGCAGATCACCGCGATCTCGAGTCTCATCCGAGTCAGGTAAGCAAGTATCGCTCCTGTGCTTCTTGGAACTCTGTCAGCCGTCCTAATCGATGAGTGGTGGGATCGACTCTCTTCATTTTAGCAACTGTCTGGACTCGACGATCAATGCGTACACGCTCGTCCCAGTGATCATGAGCGGCGAGAACGTCGGCGTGGAACTCGGTCCGTACAACACAAAGTACAATGGACTTGTGCAACAATTGTCGGACGCGCAGTTTCACTATCATCCAGAGTCTCTCGGTGCTTGGAACTCGTTCCTGAATTTGGACAGCGAGAAAGGTGCGTGCATTGCAGTGCCGTTGACAGTAAGCACGGCCTGACTTGGTAGCGCGTTGGCAATTTCGCTGATCTGGTGCTGTGTTGCTGTCCTCAAGCAGTTGATAGCGCTGTTGAGAATGAGAAGGCTCCAATTTCCGTTCAGTCACCAGCTGCGTTTCGAGAGGTGATCGTCCCAGCGAAGATCCCGGGTGCGAGTGCGACCGATCGACCATTCCCGTTACCGCAGGAGTATGCGACTGCGCTCAAGGCGCAGCACGAGACAGTCGAGGCGTTACGGCACTTGGTGCGCAGCGATGAGTTCGACTTGGCGACGAAGCGCACGATGGAGATGGTGATCCAGATGCGCTTCAAGGAGTGGCTCTCAGCGACGGGCAATGCGCGCCAGATCCTGGACCTCGTGCACATTGAGCGCAACCGAACGCAGCAGCACTACAACAGCGGCGGTGCGTCTCCTGCGAAGTAGACAAGGGGTCGAGAAGATAGAGAAAGAGAGAAAAAGCACGCGACCACCCACCCACTCAGGCATCGTTTTATGAGAACATATACATACGCTTACCAAGATAACCAGTTCTGTCGACTTCAATTGATGTGAGCCGTTTGGCATTGCAGGCGACATTGGCGCCTGAGTACAGGTTCGAGGCCCTGTAGTCTTTATTGGTCTGTAGTTGGAGCAGGAGCGCCGAGTGCGTGGGCATCCGCCACTTCCTCAAGGCGCTCACCCCCATCCAGCCGCAGATCGACAGCGCCATGCTGGCATTCTTTGAGAACTTCCGCCTGGGCCGCATGAAGAAGAAGAAGAAGTAGGTTGATGGTGGAAACAATACTCTGAATTGAAATAACTGCTCCATTTGCATTTGGATCGAGTGCAATCAGAAACAGCAATTTTGATACTTTTGATTGGATAAAATAGACCTCCTGGAAGCACGCTATTGGTGCAAATTATTCTTTTTGCAAACGGGCTACAGGGAGAAAATCAATGACCAGCAACGTGTGCACGTCGGCGCCATCCATCAGTAAATCATCCGTCATGTCTTCATTTTTCTTTATTTGAGGGAAAGCAAGAGGTAATGAAGGTTTTCTCCGACGAGGAGCGCCGAGCTGTGGTGGAGATGTTGCTGAAAGGCAGTTGTAACGGTGCGCTCAAGTACCGCGATGTCACCAGCATTGCTGATCATTTCGGCTGCAACCGCTGGACAATCAAATGAGCGCGGCATAGGTACAATGAGTCTTTACGTATGGGTAATGTATTTGGTATTGTAGGTAACAAGCAACAGCCAAGTAGGACGAAAGGATACGACAAGGCCGCTTTGCTTGTCCAGATCCGACAATTGCCGCACAAGAAGCAAATGAAGATCAGAACGATTGCAACGTCCCTCAAGGTATCGGTTGGCGTTATGCAACGTCTCCTGAAAGCCAACGCAATTCTCCGCCTCAGCAACACCATTAAGCCCTCGCTGACCACAGCAAACAGGATCGAATGTATCCGCTTTGCAGTCGAGCACGTAGATCCTGAGACGTATGCATTCGATCTGGTGCACAACGTCGTGCACATTGACGAGAAATGGTTCAATGAAAACATCGATAGGCGTACCTACTATCTCCTACCCGGCGAGGAGCCGCTGGAACGCCGCCGACAAATTAAGCGCTTCATCGGCAAAACCATGTTCCTATCCGCTGTCGCGCGCTCCCGATGAGATTCTCTGCGTTGCTATTTACTGTAACATTTAATAACTCGCAAGAATTGATGTTTATAATGTTTTATTTTGATGTTGTTTTTAGCTACGATTACAAGCAAAAGTGCATATTCGACGGGAAGCTAGGTGTGGCCATTCGTCGAGGAACGAGTTGCTGAGAGAAGCAGCAAACACAGACCGAAAGGTGCGGTAGTGATGACAAACCTAGAGACAGTTAGTAGAGATGTCTATCGGTGATTCCTGACCGACTGCGTCATTCCAGCAATAAAGACGCAATGGCCAGCACGAGGCAGATCCCGACCAATATTTTTGCAGCAAGACAACGCACGACCTCACATCGGACCTGACGACAACGAGTTCCTCGCTGCGGCCCAGAACGATGGATGGGACATCCGCATTCGATTCCAACCCCCTAACTCTCCAGACTACAACATGCTCGACCTTCGGTACTTCCGTGCGATCCAAAGCCTGCAATATGAGCAAGACATACGTGGAACGGACGATTTCATCTCAGCGGTAACAGATGCGTTCAACAGGATGCTATTAGGAAGCTCAATTTCATATTTTTTTACTCTCCAATCAGTGATGGAGTGTATGCTTAAAGATTTTGGCGGTAACAGTTACAAACTCCCTCATACAGGCAAAGAGAAGCTCGATCGCCAAGGCATGCTTCCAAGCACCGCAGTCTGCAACAGCCACGCGTATCATGTTGCAGTGGCTTTTCTGGCTTTGAGTAGTTGATAAAGCTGTTCCCAAACGATTTATATTCTTTCAAACATTATTGGTGCCGTGATATTAACTTTTAAATGGAGCAATTATTTCAATACGAGCCCAAAATGGAAATGGAGCAGTTATTTCGATACGGAGGGAGTACTTTGTAGTTCGTAGAGTTGAAAAATAATGAATATTGACAGCATTTTGAAGGCACCAAAAAGTGATTGCTCAAACTCAGGTCCGCTATGTGCTGATCCCCTGGCTTTTGCGCCCTTGCGTGTTTGACTGAGACCAGCTTTAGCCTAGAAATTGTAAGAGCAAACAAAAACTTACCTTTCGAGAATGGCCAACCTTGAAGTGGCCTTGAGCCGCTGCTTCGATTGGCCGAAACGTCAGCCGATTCCTGGATTATGATTGGCCCATTTACGATCTCTCCACTCGCATTCAGCGAATCAGACGCTAGAAAGGAACATGGGCCACGTTCTACAGCGAGTTTCACCAAGTCCCGCGCTCGGATCACAGGATCCGCGATTTGACCCCCGCGCCATGGCAGCGCGATGGAGAGGCGACATGCTGGCGTTGAAGGCCGACCACAAGCTGCTCACGCCTTCGACGCGATGCAAAACTGCATTTGTACACGTGCGGGTCGTCCCTCCCGTTTCCGCGTCATCGCTCCGTGCGAGTGGCTCCAGAGCAAGCCGCAGCCACCCAACCGCCAGGTTGATACAATTGATATTGTACAGTGGAAAGCCACGTGGGTCCTGGAATCGGATGCAGCATGAGGAAGTATTCCTTGCAAGGCTCTCCTAGCTTCTCTCATTTTTGCTTTTGCTCCTGAGCGCGCACTTCGCCGTCCTCAAGACCATTCGCCTCGCTTTCCTCCCCAATCCTCCATCCACAATGGCCGCCTTCCCAGTCGACAGCGCTACCCTCGGGTTCCCTCGTATGGGCCCAAACCGTGAGCTCAAGTTCGCGCTCGAGAAGTTCTGGCGCAACAAGCTGTCCGAGGAGGAGCTCTTCAAGGTGGCGCACGCCGTCGAGGAGGCCAACTGGCGCAAGCAGGTGGACTCGGGCGTCAACCGCGTGGCCGTCGGCCTCTTCTCGCTCTACGACCACGTGCTCGACTGGACCTACTACTTGGGTGCGGCTCCAGAGCGCTTCGCGTCGGTGGCTCCAGGCCTCACGCAGTACTTCGCCATGGCTCGTGGCGTGGACGGCATCCCAGCGCTCGACATGACCAAGTGGTTCGACTCGAACTACCACTACGAAGTGCCGGAGCTAAACGCCAAGACGTCGCCAAAGGCCAACTTCGCGACGTATCTGGCGAACGTGCAGCGCGCGCTCGCGGTGGTCGGCCCAAACAAGACCGTGCCAGTGATCCTCGGCCCACTGACGTACCTGAGTCTGTCCAAGTACGACGGCGTGACCTTTGACGAGGTGCTCGTGAAGCTCCTGCCTCTGTACACGCAGCTGCTGAACGACCTGGCGGCGTTGGGCATCCGCGAGGTGCAGGTGCACGAGCCATCGCTCGTGGCCGCCGGCTCGGAGAAGCTCGTGGCGCATCTGCCGACTGTGTACGGCTCGAAGAGCGTGACGGGTGCGATCCAGCACGCGGAGATCGCGATCAACCTGGCGACGTACTTTGAGGAAATCAACCACGACGTGTACAAGTGGTTCGGCGAGTCGAACGTGGCGGCGCTGTCGCTGGACTTCACGCGCGGCGACAACTTGTCGGTGCTGCAGAAGTTCGGCTTTCCAGCTAACAAGCGTCTGGGAGCCGGTATCATCGACGGTCGCTCGGTGTGGAAGTTCAACCCGGAGCAGGTGGTGAAGCTCGTGGCGGACATCAAGACGGTACTGGCGGCGTCGGAGAACGTGGCGCTGACGATCCAGACGAGCTCGTCGCTGCAGCACGTGCCGTACACGACTGAGTGCGAGCAGGCTTTGAACGCGGGCGAGACGGACGGTCTGCTTGGCGTGCTCTCGTTCGCGTACGAGAAGCTGGCGGAGCTGGAGGTCGTGAAGGCGATCGCGTTGAACGGCGAGGAAGGCGCGAAGAGCGTGATCGACGACGCGAAGAAGGCGTGGGCGGTGTACTACGAGAAGAACCCAGCCAAGGCGGCTGTGCAGACGCGCCTGTCTGCGGTGACGGAGGCGGACTTCAAGCGTCCGTCACCGTTCGCTGAACGTCGCCCATCGCAGCTGAAGAACCTGCCGATCCTGCCAACCACGACGATCGGTTCGTTCCCACAGACGCCTCAGATCCGTGCTCTGCGTCGCAAGCTGAAGGCGGGAGAGATCACGCTGACCCACTACCAGGCGAAGATCGACGAGCAGATCGCGTTCAACATCGGCATCCAGGAGGCTTTGGGTCTTGACATCCTGGTTCACGGCGAGCCAGAGCGTACGGACATGGTGGAGTACTTTGCGGAGAAGCTGGAGGGCTTTGCGTTCACGCAAAACGGCTGGGTGCAGAGCTACGGCTCGCGCTGCGTGCGTCCGCCAGTGATCTTCGCGGACCTGGTGCGTCCAGTGGACATGACGGTGCGCGAGTTCGTGGTGGCGCAGTCGTTCACGACGAAGCCAGTGAAGGGCATGCTCACGGGTCCGGTGACGATTCTGAACTGGTCGTTCCCTCGCAAGGACATCTCGCGCAAGGAGCAGGCGTTCCAGTTGGCGCTGTGCCTGCGTGACGAAGTGGCGGATTTGGAGGCTGCGAAGTGCTCGGTGATCCAGGTGGACGAGCCTGCGCTCCGTGAAGGTATGCCTTTGAAGCTGGCGAAGAAGGACGAGTACCTGACGTGGGCTGTGAACGCGTTCCGCCTGTCGACCGGCGTGGCGAAGAACGAGACGTCGATCCACACGCACATGTGCTACTGCGAGTTCTCGGACTGCATGCACGCGATCGCTGACATCGACGCGGATGTGAACTCGATCGAGAACGCGCGCTCGGACGACGAGACGATCCGCTCGTTCAAGGCGATCGGCTACCAGCGCGACCTTGGCCCGGGCACGTACGACATCCACTCGCCGGTGGTGCCGCCAAAGGAGCAGATTGTGCAGAAGCTGAAGAGCTTCTTGGCGCTGCTGCCGGCGTCGCAGGTGGTGGTGAACCCGGACTGCGGTCTCAAGACGCGCAAGTGGCCGGAGACCATTGCGGCGCTGCGCAACATGGTGGACGCCACTTTGGAAGTCCGCGCCTCGCTGTAGAGCGCTTATTGCGCGCCAACCTACCAACCGATGTGATGTCTAAGTGAAAAGAAGACTGACGACCAGCTCCGAATCCCCCAATGCCTTCCGCTCTGTCGCGCGAAGCCCAAGTCGTTGATGAAGAAACAACCACAAAGAAGCCATTTATTTTAGAAGAATGCGCCAGCGTCCTCCCCCAGTGGATGTTGTGCCCATTTTTCCATGCGCTCTCTCTCTACAAGAGAGAGTGTCGTGTCTGATGTGCCGAGCTCAAGTAGCAGGTGAGCTCGCCACGTTCGAATAGAAATAACACCAACAAACAAAGCTTTTCTGTGCGATAGAGAGGGGAAGGAGGTGGTTGACATTCGACTCTTCTTTCACTCCGCCCTCTCTATTAGATTTCTCACCCGACAACCAAAGTGTTTTGTTCCATCAAGTTTCATTTGCGAGTCTCTTGGTATCCTGAACAACTCCCAAAGTGCTGTGACGGAGGAGTGAGAAAGCAAGTAACTATGGCACTCCTGGTCCTCACTGCTGGTCGTCGGGTTCAGTGTTCTTGGCAGCGATTTTACAATCGAAAGGCCTCTCGATCCCTCTCGTTCACATCACAAACCACCTCCTCCGACCTCTGCAAACAAGTTTACTGCCATCAAGCAACATTTACAATCTACTGAAAACAAAGAGAGAGAAAGGTGGTCTTGCCTCTGACTTCGAATTCAAACAGCTGGCCTCTCCAAGTTGCGTGGATATCATTAATCGAAACACCTTTCATTCACATCCCGCCGCCATTAATCTGTCAACACCTTGACAACTTAACAGCAGCGGTGTGTGAACATGGTCCGTTGGACTGTCTCCCGTAGTACTCTCTGTACCAGCAGTCAGAGCACTCTCCGCCTTTGTCGATATACCGTCAACATGGAGCTCACAACCGAAGTACTAGAACGTCTTGGAATATGCTTGTGTGAGCGTGAGAAGTACAGTAGTGTGCCAATCTCTTGTGTACCTGATCGCTCGACTGTCGTATCCCAAAGGTCAAGAGCCAAGAACTCCATCGACCAGGTTACAAGATTCGAGAAGCATTCAGGCAGGAGTGGGTGATGTCATGGCATTCATTCATATTGTTTCCACCATCAACCTACTTCTTCTTCATGCGGCCCAGGCGGAAGTTCTCAAAGAACGCCAGCATGGCGCTGTCAATCTGCGGCTGGATGAGCGTGAGCGCCTTGAGGAAGTGGCGGATGCCCACGCACTCGGCGCTCTTGCTCTCGTCGATCGCCGCCATCGCTGCCTCGCGGCAGAGCGAGTAGAGCTCGGCGCCGGAGAACTGCGCGGTCGCGATCGCGAGCTCCTGCAGGTCCACGTCGGCGTGCAGTGGCATGCGGCGGCAGTGGATCGTTAGAATCTCCTTGCGCGCCTGTAGGTCCGGTGGCCCCACGTAGAGCACGCGGTCGATGCGACCGGGACGCATAAGCGCGCTGTCGATCAGGTCCGGCCGGTTTGTCGCTGCAACCACGAGCACCTGCTTGAGCGGCTCGATGCCGTCCAGTTCGGTCAGCAGCTGACTGAGCACGCGGTCGGCGACCTGGGAGCCGCCGTCACCACCTCGCTGGCTCGCGATCGCGTCGATCTCGTCAAAGAACACGACGGTTGGCGCTGCGGCTCGCGCCTTGCGGAAGATCGCCTGCACCGCCTTCTCGGACTCGCCGACCCACTTGCTGAAGAGCTCGGGGCCTTTGATCGCGATGAAGTTCATGGAGCTCTCGGTCGCCAGTGCTTTGGCCGTGAGTGTCTTGCTGCATCCCGGCGGGCCGTACAGGAGCACCCCCTTGGGCGGACGGATGCCCATGCGCACAAAGGCTTCGGGGTGCTTAAGCGGCCACTCCACGGCCTCCTTGAGCTGCTGCTTGATCATGTGTTGGCCGCCAATGTCGCTCCAGAGCACGCGCGGCACGTCGATCGCGATCTCCCGCAGAGCACTCGGCCGAATGCCACTCATCGCGTGTTTAAGGTCGCTGATCTCGACGGAGAACGATGGTAGCTGGCTCGCTGGGTGCAGTGGGTGGGAGTCATGGGCCAAGTTGCCAATGATTTGCTGCTGCTTGCGGAGCGCGAAGGAGCGCTGCAGCGCCAGCAGCGCCGCCTCCTTGCAGAGCGCGCTGAGATCGGCGCCAACGTACCCGTGCGCCGAGTCGCTGAGCTCCTGGAGCTGTTCGTCCGTGACACTGTGCGGCAGGCGCGCGAGCGTCACGCGCAGGATGTCGAGGCGGTCTTTCGCGTTCGGGATCGAGATCTCCACCTCCCTGTCAAAGCGTCCGGGGCGGCGGATCGCCGGGTCCAGCGCGTTCGGCCGATTCGTCGCGGCGAGCACCACGACCTGCGCGCTCTTTTCGAGCCCATCCATGAGCGTCAGCAGCGTGGCGACCATGCGCTTCTCCATGTCGCCCACGCGGCCGTCGCGCTTGGGGCAGATCGCGTCGATCTCGTCGATGAAGATGAGCGACGGGCCGGCACGCGCTGCACTCTGGAAGATCTTGCGCAGGTTCGCCTCACTCTCACCAATGTACTTGCTCACGACCTCGGGTCCGTTGATGAAGAAGATCTTGGCGTTCAGCTCTGCAGCCAACGCGCGCGCGATGAGCGTTTTCCCTGTTCCAGGAGGACCGAACATGAGCAGTCCCTTGGGCGGCGGCAGCCCGAACTTGCGGAATATGTCGGGGTTCACAAGCGGCTGCTCGATGATCTGTCGAATGGTCTCGATCTCGACTTTCAGTCCGCCGACCGAGGCGAACCCTCGCAGCTGCGATGTGGTGTTAGTACTGCTGTTAGGATTGGTCTCTGCTGCTGCTGTTGGTGTTGTATCTGGACTGAGCTTGAGTGCCGTGAGTTGGTCTTCAATGCGCTGTTCTGCTTTTCCTTCTTCGTTGTCTCGTTTCTCCCAGTCAATCATCAGACTTGTCTGTCGTGTCATGCGGTACACCATCACCGCACTCTTTGCTGTGTCACCACCACCCTCAGTGCTGCTATCTTCCTTGCTTTCCTGACTGACTCTTGCGACCTTGAACACTGTGTTGATACCATGAACAGACAGCGAGAGTAGCGCCTGTGCGTGCAGCAGCACGCCGTCGAGCATCGCGGCGACGTACCGCGACAGCAGCGCTTGCTCCTTCTCTGATGGCAGGCGGCTCGGGCGGGACACCACGTGCAGCGTCATGATTTTCGCCTCTTTCTGTGAAATGATCTGGTCGCGCACTTGCTGTAATGGACAAACGCTGGCGATATCAACGCCCTGCTGCTTGATGAGTTCCTCCCACATGGAGCTAAGCCCCACGCCGTGGCGCTTGATCTTGTCCATCGGCCACGCGATGCCACACAGCAGCAGTCGCTGTTGCTGTTGCTGCTCGTCCAGTTGCTCACTGTTGCTGCTACTGGCAAACACAGCGACGCAGCTGCCCGCCTCAATCCGGAACGCGCCCATGTCCTGTGGACTCAGGTACACCTTTGAGAGCCCGAGCGCCGAGCGCGTGCCGCCGCGAACAAACTGCACGCGACCACGAAGCCCCGACGCCATCGCTGAGCTGCTCGTCGCTGGAGTGCTGTCCTGCTGTGTGCGCTGCTGCTGTGCTATCTGTCGTGCCATGTCGACTGCCTATCTGCCTATCTGTGTGTCTGTGTGTCTGTGTAGCTGCACGTGAAGAGAGCGGCTCGCTTCACCTTGGCTTTCATGCATGCGAGGAGCTTTCTATGGTTGGCAAACAGACACAAAATGGGTCACTAATATGAGATAGTGACATCTGCATGCTCTCTTCAAATAAATAATCAATCCACTGATCTTTTGAAAAGGTTATTTTTACGAGAGCCATTATATTGATGAGGAATGGCTACATATTGGTTGAAAAATCGATGATGGATGGGTACAAAAGGGAAAAGGAAGATAAATGAACAGCATGGTCTACACACTCTAAATTAATAGGGGGGTTTCTATGCGTCTATCTATCTCTATCAAAGCTCCATGTCCGTGTTGCGCATGTACTTGTCGCGGTCCTTCGCGGTGCGGATCAGCGCGCGCCAAGCGCGGCTCTGCTCAAGCAACTGCGAGTTGCCGACGATCCACAGACTGCTCTTCGCGCGCGTGATCGCGACGTTCATGCGGCGCTCGTCCGCCCAGAAGGCGTCCAGCTTGCCCTGTGAGTTGTTCTTGCGTCGGTTGCCACCACCGCCGCTCGTTCGCACACACGAGTAGATGACGATCTCCTTCTCTCGCCCCTGGAAGCCGTCCACCGTGTTGACCTCAATGTCCAGACGCTGGTCCACGTCCTTCTCGAGTCGACTCAAATGCGATCCGAGCTCGTAAATCTGCTGCTTGTACGGTGCGATGATCCCGATCTTCTTCTTCCAGTCCATCTCAGGGTACTTCTTCAGCAACCTACGCACGAGCAGCAGGATGAACTCCACCTCCGTCAGGTTGCGCAGCGACTTGGAGCCGCTTACCTGGCTCTGCTGACCGCTGAGCACGTCGTAGAACACAAACGGCTTGAACAGCTTGTCCGCGTGGTATTTGCGCGCCGTCCAGTCGCTCATTTTCGCGTCCTGGACCAGCTTGCCCTTGTAAAAATATCGTGACGGGAACTCAGAGATGTCCGGGTGCATGCGGTACTGTCGATTGAGCAGGAACACCTGCGAGCCATTCTCGACAAACCGCTGGAAGAGACTGCGATCGTAGCCAATGTCGATGAGTCTCTTGGAAATCACGGTCGCTGGCAGTTGTCGGTGATCACCCACCAGGATCACTCGGTTCGGACGGAACTTGAACGGGATCAGCGCACTCGCTTCCACAGCCTGCGCCGCTTCATCGATGACCAGCGCGTCGAACTCGTGCGCGAAATCGCACATCGCGACCGAACCGGCGCCGCTGAGCGTGCAGAACACAATCTGCGCGTTCTTGACGATGCCCTGGCGCGCCATCTTAGCGTTCGGGAACGAGCTCTTGTGCTTTGTGACCAGATTCTCCAGCAGGATCTCCTCCACCTCCTGCGCGTACTTGCGCCATTTCTTCTTCTTGATCTTCTTGCTGTCAGTCTTTAGTCCCTCGCTTCCACCTTTCGAGCTCTCTGACGGCTCGCGCTGCTGCTGCAAGCTCTCGGGACGACCCACACGCACGATACGAGGGCGGTACGAGCAGCACTTCACACCATCGTACACACCTTCACTCAGCAGACGAACAATCAGCTCGTCCACGGCAGCATTGCTCGGCGCTGACACGAGGATGCGAATCGACGACTCGGCGACGGTTCTCGGTCCAGAGGATGCATTCCCGTCTTTCAGCGACGCGCCAACGCGGATCCGCGTCGACTCTTTCGATCTCTTTGCGCCGCCGACCGCGGCTCCGTCCAGCAGCGCACTCAGAACGCCAAGAATCGTCTTTGTCTTTCCTGTACCAGGCTGTCCACAAAAAGAAAATTTAGATCACCACAGAGTTTAGGATACCTCACACAACCATTCACAGAGCGAGCCAACGCACACAACAGGATACTACGCACCGGCCCTTGGATGATCACATGGTTTTCCTCGCCGATGCAGCCGAGGATCGCGTCCAGCTGCGACGAGTTGTACTTCTTCGCCAGCTCACGGTGTAGCGCTGGCGTGAGGCGATTCTTTGGTTCGCCTGCAGCAGCACTAGTACCACTGGTAGCAGGTGCCTTGCCATTGCCACTCTTCTCTTTCTGGCTTTCGCTCGCGCTCATTTTACCGTCGAGCAGCGAGCGCTTGATGGACGGAGAGAAGAAATTTACCGACTTCATCGCCTGGAACTCGCGAGCGCTCGTGGTCAGGTTGTGTACCTGCTCGAGGCGCCACTTCCATTGCGTAGAGCGCTGGTTCGCGAGACACATCTCGGTCAGCACGGAGAAGTTCTCTTTCGGATTCGCGTGATCGCGCTCCTGGGTGCGGATAAGCACGCAGATGAGGTCGTTGTCCTGGTCTCGTCCGCCTCTTCCTCCACCAGCTCCAGATCCAGAAGATCCGCCAATCGCGACCACAGAGTTGCAAAGCACAACGCCGTAGACAACCATTTCGTACTGCTTCCAGCGCGGCGAGCGCAGCAAAACCAGGTCCCCGCTGGAAAAATCCGAAGAAGAGCCCCCTCGTCCAGGAACATTCGCGTGGAACGTAAGGATGAAGTCGTTGCTGCCGGACGTTGTGCCGCTGAACCCACTCTCCATGAAGATCGTGCTCGAGTTGAGCTGCTGGCCACTTGGTAACAAGGAAGAAGACTGCTGTCCACCACTAAATCCACGTCCACACGGCGATACAGACGTCAGAAACAGACTCTTGGAGGTGTTCTGGTGACTGAACTGCTCCGAACTGCGCACCGACGCAGCGAGTTCTTCCATGATCGCTTCGATCTGCACACTCGTGTACTCATTCAAGCTCGAGTATTTGGCTGGAAGCGTCCCGCGAAAGTAGCGACGCAGATTCGACTCGTGTTTCTCTGGGACTTCGATGCGGCGAGGCGAAAGATCGAGAATGAACTCGTAAAAGTCGTCCAGAGCGGGCCACAGAAGCGTGCTCTTGACCGAGTTGTTGCTGCTGTTGCCACTGGACATACCGCTTCCAAGTTGATGCTTGGAGCGGGCAATCTTCTTTTCTGGAGCACTGGTGCTAATATCTCCAGCGCTTTTCTCATCACTTGCGCGAAGACGCTTCTTTTTGGCTTGACTGCTGCTTTTATTGTTGCTGGTACTTTCACGACTGAGCTTCGGTTGATCACTCGCGGACCCTGTCGCGCCAAGAGAGAACGAGCCTTGCTGTTGGGACTTCGAATTTGCTGCTGACGATGATCTGCTGGCAGTTATGCTGGCACCACTACCACCCGCAGCAGCTTTGAGAGCTGCTTCCAGGCCGTTTGCAATGCCTCCGTCTGCATCACTTCCGTCATCGTCATCGTTGTCGTTGTTGTTGTCGTCGTCAGACTCGGTTTCACTATCGGATGAAGATACCTCTTGCACTCGCAGTCGGGCTTTTGGAGTTGGTTCTTCAGCGCTAACCTCGTTGAACTCGTCGTCGACTTTCATTACAGCGATCGCCGATTTGCTTTCTTCATAAGGAATCGTCTCATCTTCAACCTCTTGCATTGTGACGTCCACTTCAGTCACTCTCGGAGTTTCTTCACGCTTGGTGTACTCTTCAGACATTCCTTCACTGCGGTGATCGTCGGTATTACTCGGCGCAGCTGTGGCAGACAGCTCCGTTGAACTGCGATTGATTTCATCGTCTAATGCGGTCGAGTTGTCGATTGATCGTCCGCTTAGACGATTGGCTTCAACACCAAGATTTGTACTCACACTTTTCTGGCCAATGCGACTAGACAGTGATGACAGTGTGGGCAGATCTGCGTCGTCAAGGTACTCATCCGACGGCCTGTCATCTTCGTTTGCACGCGACGTCTCATCCGCGTCCATATTTACATCCATCCCCACATCTTCCGTAAAATCTCCATCGTCCTCGTCTTCTTCCTGGGCCTTGTATTCCTGATAGTTGCCTCTGTCGATGGTTGAAGTACGGGCGACTTCTTCTTGACTTGCCTCGTATTCCTCCTCTTCCTCCTCATCAGCCGCATTGAGATCTCCGCTCTGGCTCAGATCATTCTCTTCATTATCCTCGTCTGCTGATTGACTTCCACCAATGCCATCACCATGTAGATCCTCATCACCTGCATGGCTTTGTTCTCCATCTGCTCCACCGTCATTCCCCTCGAGAGTGCGATACCCAATTTCACGATGTCTTTCACTGCCTTCTTCACGAGCTTCTTCAGTTGTAGACTGCGAATCATCCGGTTGGTAGACATCCTGTGCGTCCGCACTGCTGGCTTGGCTCCGCTCATTCTGAACAGATCTGTTCTCAGGCGCCGGAGAGCCGCTTGGAGCTGCAGCATCTGACAGCACGCCTGGATGATGCAGAACGGTGTGGAGATTATTGCCCCTCTGCTCACCTCCATGAGATATTGTCGACTCATACGTCGCCTGTGATCTATCACCAGTCTCCAAATTCTGCATGGTGTTGCGTTCGATTGCATTCACGGACGCTGGCTTGGAGATGTGCATTCTCTCACGAGAGAAGTCGTTTGTATCGACCATCGTTTCTTCCTGCTTGGTTGTACCAGCAGCACCAGCGGCTCCCAAATTCAAAAAGCGCTTCCCCAATGGTTGGTCCTGCGGAGTTTGCACAGCCTGCGGTGGATTTGTTGCCCGCATCTGGGGTCTGCACCTGACCTCGCTGTTAGCTGCTGGCACATGATCTGATGATAAAGTAGAAGGCGATGAATATGACGATGGCTTCGTCTCTTCTGTTGCCCTGACAACTGGCGCTGGACGGTGGATCTGAGGCGGCACTGTCGAGGGGAAAGAAGCTGGAGATGACGCTATCGTGGTTATGGCAGTAGCGACAGCGCTGCCTGAGGAGGACGCCGCAGCTGCTTGAAGGAGCTCGTTCGACTGGCGAAGAAGCTCGTTCTCTCTCTTGAGCCGCTCAAATTCTCTCTGCACATCTGCAGACATCGCTGGAGCCTGCATCTGTAGATAACATCCAAAAAGGAACAACAAATGTTAATGTTATCAGTGGATGGCTCTAAAGCGATGGGGTCCCAATAGAAAAGAAGAAAATGCCACAAACCTGAGAAAGGTCTTCGTGAGAGGGCTTGACATCAGGCGCGTATTGGGACGAGCCGCCATGGGTTCCTACCGTTGGCTGCTGCTGCTGATGATGACCAGCGTCACCAATCTCACTCTCAATCTGTTTAATCACAGTCGCTTGTTGCTGCTGTTGCTCCTGCTGTTGTTGCTGCTGAAAGAGCTGAGGAACAGGTACAACGTGGTGCTGCTGGTACATCATTGAAGGTGGGAAAGGCGCTGGCGCTTTCGTGGGCGTGGAAGTGAGACTCTGCTCCACTTGGTCGAGCGCCAGCATGAACGCCATGTCTTCGTCAAAGTCGTCCTCGATGAACTCGTTCTTGATCGAAACGGAGGGCGACGGAGGAACAACGGATTGTGCGGTAACAGCAGTAGCCTGAGGTACCGCTAGCGTCAGAGGAGATTCCGTATACACCGTCGAGTTGATTGAAGAACTCGCTGGAGCCTGGGAATACGCAATGGGCTGAGCTTGGGACATTGGTGGTGGCGGCGGTGGTGGTGGTGGCGATGATGACGGCATCACTTGAGGCTGTTGTTGTTGTTGCTGGAAGTAGTGGCTGATGAACCCCGGAGCCGGAGCCTGAACCGACACGACAGCAGGCGCGACATTGACACTCACAGGCGGCACTCGGGCTGCGTGCACGTGCCCATCTGCGTGCGTGACGCTGTTGCAGTTGGCGCAGTGCAGCGTCTGGATGCGCGACTCGACTCGTTCTTGCTGCTCACGAAGCAGCTGCGCGCGGATCTCGGCGATCGTGGTCTGGCGACGGGCTACTGGCGGTGCTCTCGGTTTCCTGGTCGCTGCGATTATTGTGGTAGCAGCAGCTCTAGGTTTCGCCTTGGTAGGTGTCGGCGACTTGGAGTCTGGTGTAGACTTAGCGGGCGCGGCTGCTCGCTTTCGAGCAGGTGGCTTCACGGGTGTACTGGTACTGGAAACAGAAGGAGGAGCAGTGCTGCTGCTAGTGACTGCTGCTGCTGTCGTAGTCTTTCTTGCACGAGGAGTGGTGGCCGTGCTGGTGGCAGCAGTACTAGCAGTTGGCTGCTTGGCAGTAGTTGCTATGATAGTTGTCTGCACTGTTGCTGCTGCCTTTGTGGTCCTCGCTCGCTTCTTGGGTTGATCTTCTGCTGGCGGCAAAACCTGTGCGCTGCCGGTATTGTCACGCAGCTGGTCACTACTACTTCTACTAGTGCTCTTGGATGCTGCTGACTTGCTAGAGGCTATGGCAGTAGTGGCGACTGCTTTCTTCCTGCCGTCCACCGTTATGCTCTTGCTCTTGCTGCTCGCGAGGCGCCGCTGGAACTCGCGCATGCCCACTTCGACGCTCACGAACTCGCTCTCGTCACGCTGTGTGGCCGAGCCGCTGCTCAGGCGCTTCTTCGCCTTCTTGCGCAGCGCGAGCGCGGGCGACGACGACGAGGACATGATGGCGTCGCGGGCTGCTACGTCGCCATTCTCTGCTGCGTGCGGCGGCTTCTTCCTGCGGTCCATACAACCTCGAAATGGTCGATAAATAATGCTGCAAGCGGAAGAAGGCTATTTTGAACATGGCCTATTTTGGACAAAGCGTGCTGAAATGGTCAAAGGACGTTTAGGCAGTTTTTTGACCGAATGTCAAGAAATTGTCGTCAAAGTTAGTGTACATTTTCGACATCGACATGAACTGATTACAGAACGTCACAGCGGAACTGCATCAGTGATTTTATCTGTATTTTCACACAGCGACTGCGTCAAGCTTCTTGCGACTTTGAATGCTCTCGCATTCCCACCCGCAATTGTGTTCATTGAGGAGAATGCTACCAGTCGTTCAGTAGTGCTCGCGCTTATGATAAAATGAAAGAATGCATCCCTTTTCGTTCATCGGGTAGGACGCAGCGTGGAGAGGTGATGATGACCTAGCGACTTTGTGTGAGTGCAAGAAAAATGTAAGCCAAGTGAAACGCGGGACGTGTTCCGCTTTTCCCGTATGAAGAGAGTCTCATTCGGAAATTCAGATTGGTCGCACTTTTTTTCGTATACAAAAGTGTCCTTCTTTAGCAATTTTTTGCACCTTCAATCTGCTGACGTTTTAAAAACAAAAAGTTTCATTTTTAGCCAAAGTTCGAAGGAAAGGGTGTGCATCAACCAAAGTTTTATGGAGGGTTAGGAGTGTTCGCGTTTTTAACGAATGTTTCCTTCTTTAACAAACAATTTCTTTTTGCACCCACTCTCATACCAGCCTATTCTTACCACAGAGCCAAAGCAAAATTGCAATCCTACATATAGCTGTCAGGTACAAATTGCGCTGTCTGCGACTCTCCTTCCGCACGTTTAAGCGCACCGCTTTAAGCGCGCTTAAATTCCAGTCGCGGTCCGCCAGTCTTTTTTTTTGGTGCGAAGAGAACGGGGGGAAGAAGGCGCCATTCTCTCGCAGCAACGCACGAGCAAACAGCAGCTCCACGCTCGCCCGCCCCTACGAAGCCACTAACTAGCAGCATGTCGGACAAGGCCGAAGACACGACGCCAAAGGTCGACGTCGAGGAGACGGAGGCCGAGGAGAGCAGCAAGGACCTAGAGTCCGAGGAACCGCAGGCGTACTTCGAGCCGGTCGTCAAGCTCGATGAGGTCGAGGTCGTGAGCGGCGAAGAAGACGAAGAAGTGCTCTTCAAGATGTGCGTGCTTGTGTGCTTATAGTACTCGTGGTGGACACGCTGTATGGAAGGATGCATATTGCGAAAGGGGGCGAATATAGCGTGATGCCTGCACTGTGGCTGTGCGTGTGCGGTTGTTCTCCCTCTCGCCATATCCCTCGACATGCAGCGACCATTGATCCCGCCGTCGTTTCCAAGCGCCACGTACTAATGTGGTATGTATGTGTATTGTTGCTTTCCATATTTTTTCACAACTACAGCCGCGCGAAGCTTTTCTGCTTCCGTGAGACCCTGTTGGACAAGGGCACGGGCAAGAAGTCGTGGTGCGAGCGTGGCGTCGGCGACGTGCGCTTCCTCAAGCACAAGGAGCACCAGAAGGTGCGCATGCTGATGCGTCAGGAAAAGACCCACAAGATTATTATCAACCACCTGGTGGACTCGCGCACCGAGCTGTCGCCAAACATGGGCAGCGACCGCGCGTGGGTGTTCAGCTGCTACGACTACGCCGAGGGCACGCTCGAGACGCAGGTGTTCGCGCTCCGTTTCGCCAACGCCGAGAACGCGCAGAAGTTCAAGGAAGCCCACGATACCGCCAAGTCGACCAACAAGGCACTCGAGGCTGGCGCCGACGCCGCGGATACCACCGCCGGTGACGACGCTGCCAAGGTTCTCGAGTCGCTCGACGTCAAGAAGGAGGTGCGTACTTATTTGCTCTTGGCTGGTATTGTTGCTGTATCTGCTGTTACTGTGTACCCAAAGGTCTCACTCACATGTGGTGGTTATTTGTTTTGTACCCATTTGTGCAGTAAATTTGCTGAGCAAGCACCTCTGCGCATTTCACATTTTACTACTACTACCTGCCTACGTACGCACCTACAGATGAATACAGTTGACGAAGAAAGAAAAATCGAAGAAGAGAATCCGACTGCGAGACGAAGAGAGAGAACGCAGCGGATGAGCGGACGACCGTACGACCTGCGTTGTTCGCTGCTTTGGTCAGCCTTTGGCTCTGGCTGGGTACTGCTTTGTCACCACACAGCGCAGCCAGCCAGTCCGTAAAAGACGTTGCTGAACAAAGTGCTTTCTCTTCTTCACCGTGTTTTGCGCAGCTCTCCATTTTCGTTTTGATTTGATGCATTTATGTCGTTGATTTAGTTGTCTGATGTGGTTACGAATCGCCGCTCTCAAGAGAAAGAGAGGTGATTTTGAACAGAATGTCCATTCGAACAGCCATGGCTGTGCTTTCTCTCTATGTCTGTCACACTATGCGGCTTGGAGCGGTAGCAGCCGCGTGGTCGTGCCTTTCTTCGCCTCGAGGTCGTCGTCCAGGGCCGTCGTGGGCGTGAGCGAGCGGTTGTAGACGAGGATGCCTGCGATGATGAGCGAGAAGCCCACAAAGTAGAGCCAGCTGAGCTCTTCGTTGAAAAGGTACTTGGCAGCCACGACCGCGAAGAAGTCGGACGTCAGCAGCGACAAGTTGAACACGGCAGCGTCGCCGTCTTTGAGGAAGATCTGCAATGGATTGATTGACAATAAATGGGTTCAAAAAGAGACATGTCAATCGCCAGTCAGTCAGTCAGTCAATACAGTCGCCAGGTTTGCTGATTGCAATTGAAATAAATGGACAGAATGAATGCGATGGCCGCATGTTTGCTCCTCACCGATGTGCACGTGTACATGAGGAAGAGCGTGCCGACGTAGCCAAGCAAACATAGCGCACTTGGCGCAGTCCTAAATGATCACAACACACATAATAGCTGCGTTGTTAGAATGGGTTGATAGACAGTCAATCAGTCGTGAGTCAGTCAGCACAGCACCACAATATAATTCATACCATTGGATCTCCCAAAGGACGTCTTCAAAGATCGCCGCCTGGATGGAGCTGATGACGAAGCCGCACAGTCCAAGCATGCCTAGAAACTCCATCTATCATACACAACAAAGCAGTACAAACAACAGTCAGCTTAGGAGTATGGTACACACTCACTGAGCCACCCCCACAGACTTGAAGAGACCGCGAAAAACTGTACCCGTCGGTTCTTCTTCTTGACGAGATACTCCTGTCCGACGTTCGAGCAGGCGTAGATGGCGCTGCCGACCAGACAGAGGAAGTCGCCGTAGAGAGCGGACGCGTTCCAGCCCAACGTCTCGTCGCTCCAGTTGGCTCGGTCGCGCAGGATGTCGGAGACGACGAGGATCGTGATCCCGCCGAGGCAGAGGCCCACAGCCACAAAGTGCAATCTCGTGTACTGCAAAAGCACACCAGCAAGCGAGTTAATACCTCGCCGACTGACCATACAGATATGAATGCAAAGCCATGTACTCTTTCATACCTTGGCGTTGAGGAAGAGCGCCGAGAGCAACATCACGACGGGGATCGTGAAGCAGTCGAGCAGCATCGCGCTGGAGATCGACGTGTACTTGTACGCGCACACGACCAGGAAGTTACCCTCCACGTCGGCGAACGCCAGAAGCAGGTACTTCCACAATGGGATCTAGATACGCACAGTGGTTGTCATACGTGCAAGTATCCAAGAGCTACGATGTTGTGTCCACACAAAACCAAGACGCCAAGCACCCTCTCACCTCCAGCGCGTAGTCTTTCTCGTTCCTGTACCGCATGATCGGATATACAAGGTAGACGCACAGCAGCAGGTAGTTGCCGGCACTTTGCGTCACTGGGATCTGGATCTGTTTTGCCATCACAGGACAAGAGCAAGCGAGAGTTGCATCAGCGTTGCAGCACTTTGCCCCCCTTGGTCCATTTGATAGCTAGCGAGTGTTAGCAACGTACCTGGAAGGACTGGTTGAGCGTCTGTGTGAACACGCCCGTGAGCGCGATAAGCAGCGAGATGAACTGGCCGAGCGCCAGCACGCGGTTCTTCTCGTAGAGCGCGGCGCAGCTGTTGAGCGCGCGCGTTGCCATGGTTGTTGCTGTCGCTCCTGTCGGTCTGTCTGGCTGTCAATCAAACATGTATGCATTTATCACAGCTCTTGAGACCATCCACCCCGAATACTCGCTTCTATTGGTCGAAATGATTTTATCAAGAGCATTTTATTGGCTAAAAGGCAGCAGTGCTGGTGTACCCATTTGCTTATCAGACGGTTAGCTAACACATTTGAATGGGGAGTTTGAAAATGGTATTGATGCCAGCTAAATAGATACTACTACTACTTTCGTCCGTTCTGTCCGATCAAACACTCACACACGTACACATGCACTTACTTTCTCTCGCTGACTCGTACACAACCACCACGTATCCAGCCACCATCCATCCATCTTATCGCTTGGTCGGCGCGCGGCGGTATGGTTCCTCGATACGCTCGACCATCTGGTCGTAGAGCTTGCACTCGCCCGCCTCCTTCTCGGCCATGAGCCGCGTGAGCATGGGCTTCCACTTGCGGCCGCGCGTGTTGATGAACCAGTTGTTCACCTGCTCGATCGTGATGCCGCCTTTGAGTCCGAGCATGTCTTTCTCCTCCTCGGTCGGGTACGGATGGTGCAGGTGGTTGTCAAACCACGTCTTGAGCACGGTCTTCGCGGTCTTGGACAGGTTCGTACGCTTTTTCGCCTGCTGCTGTTGCTGCCGCCCTCCCATTCCAGTGAGCAGCACGTCCGATGGTGACGCTGGCAATGTGCGCGGACTCGCAAACCCAGGGCTACTGCTACGGAAGAGCTGCTGCTGCTGTTGTAGCTCCTGGTGTTGATGGATCTGAAGCTGACGCAAGTTCCACTCCTGCAGCGTGCTGACTACGTCGCGATACGACTCGCGGATCGGCGTGTCATTGATCATCGCCAGCGGCTGCTCGAGCTCCTGCATTGACGCGGCACCGATACCCTGCAGATCCGCCAGCACACTCTGCAAATTGTCGCTGTTGTTGCTCGAGGACGCTTCCATGACCAGAGGAGGCAGCTGCTGCACTGCTGCTTGGAACGGATCAAAGCCTTCTCCATTGCTACCATCATCGCCAGACTTACTCGCGACGATTACGTTCGAGAACGCGAGCAGGCGGTTGTCGCGCGCATTCTGCTGCTGAAAGAGCTCGTCGTCGAGCAGACGCTGCATCGCGTCCTCGGCTTTCTGCTTGAGCTGCTGCTTTGACACGAGCAGCGGCGCGAGGCTCGCGTGCGCGGCGTGCTGCTGCTGCTGCGGATGGTGATGCGAAGCCTTGAAGCCTACACCTTTAAACGTAAAAGACGGCGATGACGGGTCATGCACGGGCGAGAACACAGCAAGCTCGGCAATCATCTCCGCCTGCAGCGGGCTTTCCAGTACAAGCACGCGCTCACCTCCATGCGCGCGCTTCGCTCTCTGCTTCCCGCTCGCGCCGCGCGTGCGCGATGCGGCCGAGGGCGGTGACGACAGCACTTGCAGTGAAGCTGGCGCAGCGTCTTCTGCGTGCACTGCTCCCACTGCTGTTGTTGGGGGCTTCTGGTCCACAGCATCGTACTTCCGCGCTCGCTTCTTCTCGCCGGGCGTGTAGTTGCGGCGATTCGGGAACGTCATGCTGGGTCTCTTGCTCCGGCTGGTGCTTTCTGCTCGCTAGCTGTCTGTCGGCCAATGCGTAGCTACTCGTGTTCCGCTTGGTCGAGAGAAAAGCCGCAATCAGGGAAAGCCGAAAGAAAAGGAAAGCTGCGTGTTTGATTTGTGCGAAAAGCCGACGTGCGCTGCTGTTGCTGCTGGCTGTGCCTTTTACTACTGGCGCTGGCGTGCATGCACAGCGGACGAGAACATCCATCCGCACGCACGCACGCACGCTCGCCCGTGCTTCTTTGGTCTGTCGCTGAAGCCATCTTGATGGCTTGTGACCACGCGCTCATGCGTGCCACCGAGACAGAAAGTGACCCACACATGGACATTGAAGTCCCAACATAACGTTTCTCACCATAAAATAGGAATGTAATCCCTGATCTCACGTGTCTTACGTCGACAAACGCCAAATGCCACTGAAATCGCGTGGTGCACACCACTTCATCCGCCTACGGTACCACTTGTTGGGCTGGCTCATCACCCCAACACGGCCTTGTGGTCCATGAGACCACCCAGCCAAAGTTTGGCTTGCCTTTTGCTGTTGTTGCTGTCCGTCCGCTATGCCTATGGCCGTCATAACCACACACGCTCGCACCTGAAAACGGACAGCAGCGCGTGTGCCTTGATGAAAGTGATCCACGCGAGTGATGTGGTGATGAATCTGCTGGCCGCCATGCCGCCGCCGCTCGACGCGACGGGGCCGTCGATACCGCACAGTAATACTGGCGGCCTCGTCGGCGTCGGCTCATCGTCGTCCGCCGCCTACGAGGCGCGCCGCAAGCGCACCGAGTGGCCTGAGGGCGTGCGCATGGACGACGAGGTCAAGGCGCTCGACGAGCGCAACGGCGAATGGATCCTCTGCCGCACGTGCGCCGAGCACTACGAGAAGTACGATGAACGACCGCGTCTTGCGCTTAGTTATTGTAGACCTGCGTATGTAGCTGTATGTGTGTATGGGCTAAGCGATCTCTTTTTTTATATGTATATTTGTATGTGTAGGACTGGACGCGGTCGCAAGCCAAACGACCCCGAGGGGTTCAAGGTGAAGATGAACGGGCGCTTCCAGGAGGCCGCGTGGCTCATGCACAAGAACCGCGTGGTGGCGCACAAGGCCGCGCACGACACGGGGAACGACAGCAGCGGCTCGCAGGGAGGGGGGTCGCCCACCTCCACTTCCCTCGAGCCGCATCATCGCGACCCGTTCCAGCTGCGCGACCAGGACGTCATTATGGGCATACCCCATACGAACGAAGGCAACATGAGCAGCAATCCGCAGCTCGACCATCACGATCATCAGCATCACCAGCATCCCGCCAAGCGCCTCAAGACGACCGCAAATGCGACTGTGAATGCAGCAGGAAGCAGCGGCAGTGAGCGCGACGGCGAGAGCGATGACTCGCACCACCACCACCACCATGTGGGAACGCTGGACCTCGTGGTGGGTGTGGAGAGCCACGAAGCCAGTGGCCCATTCTTCATGGAGGAGATGCGGTTCGACGACGCGGACAGCCAGCCGCAGCACCCGCTCCATTCGTACGGCCGAGGCGTCCAGCTGCCGCGCACAGGCTGGCGTTGCCCGGGCGTTGTGCCGGACTTCTTCTACCAAGCGAACGCGGAGCTCGTACACGCGTTTGCCAAGTACTACGTCGGCTCGTACCGCGTGAATGTCGTGCGCGATCTTCGGTCCGACAAGTACGTGGTGCTGATGTTGTATGCTGTAGCCTTCCTGGCATTGTTCTGGTGGACGTATTTACTGGTACTTATCATGTCACTCGTCCTTGCCAATGTTATTGTGATGATCATGAACAGAGTGATGCTGTACTCGCACGACTGCGAGAACCGCATCGTGCACCGCGAGCGGCCGAACCAGCCGATCTCGTGCGACAAGTGCTACGCGATCTGGCTGCACAACAAGAGCTTCAAGCGCATCCTCAAGAAAATGGACCGCTATAACCTCGTTGAAGACATCCTCCGCAAGTCCTGGAGGTATTTGTGGCCTACTTGCTGTATTGCCTCAACTGCACTATATACATACGTCTGTCTACACGTGATGTTTGATTCTAATGTGAACTGTTCCAATGCTCTCTTTTCTCTCGTTCTAGCATCACGGAGGAGGATCTGAGCGTACTCTCCAAGTTCAAGCACTCAAGCGGCGCGAACCTCAACATTGAAGGCCGCAAGCTCAAGCAGGCGGCGATCACGGTGCTCAAGCGCTTCAACGCGCGCAAGTCGCCGCAGGAGAAGTCGAAACCCAGCAACAGCACTGTCGCTCGCATTCGCCTCCAGCAGCAACAGCAGCAGCAGCAGTTGGCAGTCGCGGTCCTCAGTCTCCCATCGCTTGAGTCCGCGATTCCGGAGGATGACAACAGCCACTCTGCTGCCAATGGAGCTGCTGGAGGTGAAAATACTGGAGCCCTCCACCACCAGCCGCTCGAAGCTTCGTCTTCCGCTTCGACCGCTGACGCGCAAAGCGTCAACCCGCAGCAGCAGCAACAAGAGAACGCGGAGGTATGAAACGCGAATCCCCTTCCCCTTGCTCTCTTTCGAAGAAGAGAGATCGGTTGTTTGTGTTTTGCTGTTGCTGGGACGAGTTTGGGACTTTTTATCATTTGGAAAAAGAAGAAAAAAAAATCAAGAAACTGTGGTTGAGAACTTAACTTACCATGTGAAATTGGTTTTGCTGATCTTTTTTGTGTCGTTCAGGATGAGCAAAATCCCTCCGGAAGTGTGGTGGCTTAAAATATGAACCAGCCACAACGGCTCACACCTGACATGGCTCACTCAGCCAAGGAAAACTTATCCCAACCACTGCGTTCATTTTTAGCAAAAGCAACTAGCCGAGGCGCGAGAGCCAACGCATGCCTTCTCTCATAGTCCAGCAGTTCTTCACGCAGTTCAGTTGCAGACTCGACGAGCATCGCGCACATTCGACTCTCACTTATCTTCACGCTACCCCAACGAGCATGGCGGTGTTCCTCCTAGTGATCGTCGTCGCTGTCGTCGCTGTTGCCGCCAAGCGCTGGTTTGGTGGCGGGTTTAGTCTCGTGTGGCTTTCGCTGCTGAAGAACCATTCGAAGAAACAGGAAGGAGACGACGAGGGATCTCAAGCGAAACTGGAAATTGTCGTCGACAAAGAAGCCAGCAGCAAGAATGGCGGTGGCAAGGATGCTGACAAGGCTGCACGTAAGTCGTTGCTCGCCAAGCCGCCGCGCTATGAAGGACCTCGCTCGCCTGTGGGTTCCATGGAAGTGTCGATCCGCTTGGCACTCAATGAACTGCGCTCGCGCCAGGTCGTCAAGAACATCTGCAGCAAGTTTGAAGCACGCGTGGCCAAACACGCGGTCGTGCCTGATGACGATGACGAAGAAGCGTGCATCCGAGCGGTAAATGGCGGCGAGGACGAGTACTTGCAGCCCGCGCAAGCCCAGCAGCTGCGTCGAGAAGAGCGCAGCATCACGCCTGCGCCATTTGCACCACGCCGCAACAGCAACGCCAGCGCAAAGCCGAACAACTTGAACGCGTTCTTGCGACGATACTCGTCGAATCTAGAGCGTGCAAACTTCGATGAAGCAGCGGACTCAAGCAGCAGCAGTAATCTGGAGGAACTGGTGGTCGTAGAAGCCCCGCTTGTAGCCCCTGAAGCGCCCCTGCTTCAAGTCACTGAGGCGCCAGTTCTTCCACCTCCAATCCCAGTATCAGCCCCAGCTCCAGCGTCGCGACAATCGTTTTCTCTTCAATCTAAACTTGGTGAGTCTCGATTGATTATTTGTGCTGTGTGATTACAAGGCGAAGGCATAAAGAAAGAGAGGTTTGACCACCTGATCTCCTGTATTTGTTTTCTCAGACCTCCTCGATCTCCAGGCTCCTTCGGACGAGGTCTCCAACCAGTGCGACTCGCCTGTGCGCCACCCTTCACTATCTCTCGATATCATAGCGGCATCCGCTGGAGACGATGGTGGTGAGGAACCGGCAGAGGACTGTGAACTCCACGGCGACTGGGAGGTCACGGCTGCGAAAGAACCGCCGCAGCAGCAACTGCAGCAGCAAGCGCCTGAAGAGTGTCCACCTGACGAATCGAAGCTCGCGATGCCACTGCCAGTGATGCGTAACAGCGTGGCGCGCTTCCAGCAATTCCAGCAGCAGTTCCCGGCCAACCACGCGAGGACGTCGTCATTCGCGCAGCAATAAAAAACAGAACGAGTTAGCAGAGCACAAGCAGAATATTTTATACTTTGTATTATAGTACGCCTTTTGGGGTGACACTTGCAGAAAGACACTCAAGGTAGTTCCCAAGAACATCGACTCGCAACGAATATACTTGAGGAGTTGGGGTTGATGTAGCTCTCTATTATAGTTCAAGGTCAAAGTCAGCATGTCACTCTCTATATGCATATGCTATTTTTGCATATGTGCACTCATTCACCCGAAGAAAATGCAAATGGGAGAAATTTTGATATATGTATTGTAAAAGTATGATAGCCACACAAGAAATACCCCACGCTATAATCGAAGTGCTGGGCAGGACGAATCAAGCTCACATGCCCAGGGATCAACGTCAACGTTGACTGTCGGCTGACATGGTGTATCGATTCAATACTATTAAACATACAGTGCCGGAAATAGGAATAGGTTCAGTGACATTTTTGCTTCTTTTCAGCCAATAATTGGGTTGTTTCAGCTCCAATTTTAAGCAATCGTAGAGCAGACAAAGACGAATCAAATGGCGTTCTTCATTCACAAATCCGCCGCGCAGAGCTCGAGAAAGAGGAGGAAGAGTGAACAGGTACGGGAAATGGCGATAGGTTCAGCGAGCGCCGGCGCTGCTTATGGCTTGAAT
>JAADVO010000352.1:0-31409 GCA_023335655.1 Globisporangium spiculum | reverse complement strand
CTCGACGCCGTGGCCATGACGTTCTGCACGCGCTGCGTGCTCGGCGCCTCGAGCGCCAGCTCGGCCGATTTCGCGGTGCTCGACGCGCTGGAGGCCGAGGGCGAGCGCGTGGATTATTTAGAGGTGCTGAACAAGAAAGCCCCATAGAGAAAGAGATCGGGAACTAGGTAGGCAGTAAATTATACATACATGTTACGTGTTGGCTGTTGTTTAATGGCTCTCTATGGGGTTTTTTTTGTGATCGAAGAGGGCGCCATCTAGCTCCAAGACGAGCTCCAGCTAGCAGTAGATGTAGAAGAAACGTGGGTGCCGTCAGCTCCAACGACGAATTCGTCCCGCCAGAGGTGCTCGCAAGACCGGGCCAGTCGACCTCGTGCTATGTGTCTGCATGGAGAATGCTCGAGCAAGAGTACCTTGAACACCTATCAAACGCAACGGCACAGAGACAACTGAAAGAGCTGCTTGCGCTCGAAGAAGAAGAAATGAGTCACCACCGGCACCAGCACCAGTGTCGCGTCGCGTCGTGGTCTATCATTCTCAGCGCCGAGGTCGACTTGAGTGCTCGACTTGTGATCTTGACACAAAGGCGCAAAACAGCGGCCGTTTCCACCGCAGGCAGACCCGGTGGTCGCGTGCGGTCGCCGACATAGCAGCCGCTGAGTCAGTCAATCTCGTGGAAGCCGTAGAGAATGAGAGCATGTGAGCATGTGCATTCAAATTGCCATTTCGCTATGTATATGGTTTCTTTTTCTTCTTTCAGATTAGCCTCAATCAACCAAAGTCTTCCATTTTCGCCACTTTCATCTCTCTCGTGCTGGCTGCTCGTGTTGGGGTTCTTCTATCGTTTCTTGTCCTGCCACCACCACGTCTTGACCGTGCCGTCGTGCGAGCTGGACGCCATGAGCGCCTGCTTCTCGTGCCACTTGGCGTTGTACGTCACACCTTGGTGGCCTGCGAGCTTCTCTAGCAGCTTGCCCGTCGCGACGTCCCACACGTACACGGCGCCGTCCTCGGAGCCACCGAGCACGAAAGCCTCGCGCGGCCCGAACGACGCGCGCACGACGTTCTTCGCAGTGTTCTGATGGCCCTTGAAGCGCTGGATGGGTCGCTGCTCCAGCTGCAAACTGCTGCGGCTCGTCGTCGTGAAGCCTCCGTTCGTAGTGCTTGTCGCGAATCCGTGGCCGCCGCTTGGGTTGCTGCTACTGCCACCACCGCCGCCGCCTCCTCCATGGGTCGTCAAGTGCGCGCGCGGCGCGTTCAGCATGCGCAGATCCCAGAGCCGGTTGCTGTTATTCCGCGAGCCGCTGAGCAACGTGTAGCCGTTCGACGCCATCGACACGGACGTGACCTCACCCAGCGTCTGCCGCAAAGTGTGCACGCACAGTCCACTGAGGATGTCCCAGAGGCGGATTGTGCCGTCTTTCGAGCCGCTTACAATCAGGTTCGCGTGGCGATTGAACTGCGCGTCGCAGACCGACGCAATGTGGCCACGGAACGTCTTGGAGATCACGCCCGTCTGGATATCAAAGAGCCGCACAGTCTGGTCGTAGCCACCCGTGACAAGATGCGTCTCACTCGGGTGGACGTTCACTGAGTAGATGTCGCCTCCGCTCTGGCTCTGCAAAGTCGCCACACAATTGTTCGAAGAGAGCGAGCCACCACCACCAGTTTCCACAGTGTTGCGATTCAGTGATGACGACTGCATCACGTTGGCTCCGCGGTAGCTGTTTCCCGCGTCGTCCTCACCATTCTCGCCCAGCGCCGCAGAGAGATCCGTGAGCGCGTTACGAAGATCCCAGATCTTGACCGTGCCGTCGCCCGAGCCCGAGTAGAGCATGTCGCCTGCACTGTTGGACGACAGGTACCAGATGCGCGACGAGTGGCCGCGCAGATCTCTCGACCAGGTCTCGCAGGCCTCCCCTATGCTGTCGCTTGGGCTCGTGTCTGCTACAGACGGGAAGTCCACGGGCCAGAGCTTGATGGTCGTGTCGCTCGAGCCGGACGCGAGGAACTCGCCATCTTGGCCCACGAACGTCACGTATTTCACGTTCTGCGAGTGGCCGACGTACGTGCTCTTGACGGCGTTCGGCAGCACCTCGCACTCAAAGTCGCGCACGAGCGTCGTTACTTTCGGGATCGTCTTGGGGTGGTACCGACTGAACTCCATCTGGTACGCGACCGACTGGTGCAGCAGGTTCACGAGGCGGTTCTCGGGCATCTCGATGCGCTGCGCGTTCGCCTCGTCGGTCGTCACGAGCTCGTCCAGCTCGAACGTCGCGCGCAGCTGCTCCACAAGCTTCTCGCGCGACCGCACGACACCCTCCCAGTCGCGGAACGCGTCCACTTCGCCCACGGACTTGCATGTGAGCAGGTAACAGAGCTCCTTGAACTCGCTGCGGTTGGTCATGGTCGAGATCTTCTCGAGCGGCTTGAGGTGCGTCGTGAGGAACGTGAACGCCTTCTGGTACTCCTGGCGGTCGATCAGCTCCAGGTACTCCTGCTTGCAGACCGCGTAGAGGAAGCCCTGTTGCGAGTGGAACTTCTTGAGGTTCTTGTTGAGCAGCTTGGCCACGAGATCCCAGTCGCCCTCGAGGATCGCCTTGGTCATGCGGCGCAGCGCGTCCTTGTCCTGCAGCTTTTCTGTGAGCTTCACGTTCGCCTCGTCCTGGATCGTCGCGCTCGACATGTTGAAGCCTTCCTGCTGGAGGTACTGCACAATCATGCCCAGCAGGTCCTTCTTGATCTGGCTGTTGCTCTGGTCGAACGTCGCCTCCGGAGGGATCGTCGTGCGATGGTAGCCCACATGCGACCACATCGCAGAAGAAGATGGCGGTGTACCACCATTCGCTACCGTAGCAGTAGCAGTAGTGGAGCTGGCGCTCGGGACGTTGTTGTGGCTCACGCTCTTGCGGATATGCCCTCCAGCCTTCGCGACAGCCGACGCTGTTGCTGTTGCCGTAGATGACGCCTTCGCTGCGTCTGCAGCCTGCTTCTTGCTTCG
Organism: Globisporangium spiculum; assembly: GCA_023335655.1. NCBI lineage: Eukaryota > Oomycota > Peronosporomycetes > Pythiales > Pythiaceae > Globisporangium > Globisporangium spiculum. Next base: position 28,408 of record JAADVO010000352.1, on the reverse strand, counting down.
TCCTGTTGATGCTGTTGTGTTCGGTGTCGTCCCAGCGATGACGGCGTCATCAGTGATGCTAGTAGTGAGACCGCTCGCAGCAGTCTGGTCGCTCATGATGCGGATCTACGATCTGTTTGCTGCTTTGCTTCAGAGGACTTGCACTTGCACTCTCACTTGCGCGTTACTTCACAAAAACGCACACGCGCACACGAAGCAGAAGGCTTGGTTCTGGCTGCTTCTATACACAGAGGTGCGCGCACAGCACACGCGTGGGGGGAATGGGGGGCGCAGGCAGGCAGGTCGAGAGGACGGCAGCGGCGATGGCGCGCGTCTCAAGCGGCATTCACAGGACGAATGCGACAGAAAATGCTCTTAAGCAGCGTTCTTCAATACCGGTTTGCTACCGGTAGCTGAAGACGCATCCTTGAAACACTGCTTCAGCACCGGTATACCAAGTTGAGCACCTGGCAAAAAGCGGTATACCAAGAGCTTTTCACCCAAAAACTACATGTGTGATTGCTATGTTTTAGGGTGGATGAAACGCATGTTTCACGTCACAATCGCCACGCAAAATGAAGCAATGACGACGCATGGAGAAGGAAGCCCGCGTGGTGGCCACACAGCTCAGCACCTCCAAGCAACCCAAGAGCGACCACAGCAAAGCGCATCCGCATGTACATCGATTCACTTCTTTCATCTTTCTCTTTCTTTATCGTTAGCGAAACGATCCTGTTCTCTTCAACACGTCACACGACAGCAAGCGGCGCAATTCGCTTGCTTGAACTAGCAACTGCACTAGCTTAGTGGGCCTTGGTCTGGTTGGCGACGCCAGCGATGCGGGCCTTGATCTCCTCCTGGTTGCCCACGTAGCGGCCGGTGAGCGGCGCGATGGCGTCCGGGTGCGGCACCGGCTTGAAGTTCTCGTCCAAGTCGTACACGAGAGGCACACCCGTTGGGATGTTAAGCCCCGTGATGGTATCCTCTGGGATGTTGTCCAGGTGCTTCACCAAAGCACGCAGGCTGTTGCCATGCGCAGCGATGATGATTTTCTTGCCGCTCTGGATCGCTGGGATGATCGTCTGCTCCCAGTATGGAAGCACACGCTCGCCCGTGGTAGCGAGCGACTCCGCGAACGGCAGCAGCTCCTTTGGCACGTCCTGGTACTTTGGGTCATTGCCAGGGTAGAACTCGCTCGAGGCGTCCAGCTCTGGAGGCGGGATCGCGTAGCTGCGGCGCCACACCATCACCTGCTCGATGCCGTGCTTCTCCACAGTCTCCTGCTTGTTCAAGCCCGTGAGCGCGCCGTAGTGACGCTCGTTCAGGCGCCATGAGCGGACCACAGGGATCCACATCAAGTCGGTCTCCTCGAGGATGTTCCAGAGCGTCTTGATCGCGCGCTTGAGCACCGACGTGTACGCAAAGTCGAACTTGAAGCCCGCCTCCTTGAGCACCTTGCCGGCGTCATGCGACTCCTTCTCGCCCGTGGCCGAGAGCGGCACGTCGTGCCAGCCCGTGAAGCGGTTGTCCACGTTCCACTGGCTCTCGCCGTGGCGAATCAGCACGATCTGGTACTTGGCTGCTCAAGCACAGACATCATCCATCACATCACAGAGAGAAAGAGACAAGTGAGCGCGGGTTAAATGAAACGAGATCTTCCAGAGGGGGAGAGCGCCATGCGCATCGGCCGGTAGCTTGCCTCCCCCACTCATACGCGTAGGAAGAAGCGCACGCACCAGCCATCGTCTTGCTCTTGGTGTCTTGTTGGTCTGGGTTTTTTCTGCTTGGGGCACTTGTGGCTTGCGCAAAGAAACTCGAAATGAGGTGCGTGACGCTGCGTGCGCGGCACATTATTTTGTCGATGTGCGCCATTGTACTTTTATTTTATAGTGTCCGACACAAAGCACAAATGATGTGCGCCACACAAATGCGATAATAACCGAGGGGCACAAAAACGCGAGCCGCCACGAGTATTCTAATCTCAAATACAAAGTTCATATTTCAAATCGAATATTTATGGCTGTATATACACTATACATTTAGTATGCGTCCTATACAAAATTCGGATCCAGTAGTAGAAAATCGCCTTTGACAATTGGAATTCCGTGGCGTTCAGTCAAGATAAAAGGTTTTTTTTTCTGTAATACACCTCAAAACCTTGCACAGGGTTAGTCATTATCCAGAATAAAAAGGTCATTTTTAACATATATATAATTAACCGGATATTCTAATTTTATACGACTGTTTATCCGGAAAGCAATCGTGCTTTTCAATCCTCTTTAAAGTGATCGCCCAGATTCGAGAGGCATGTGCTGGTTTTATGCACCCTGATTGATGAAAAAAACAGCAGCCTGTACAATTTATTGGGTGATTTCCGCTTGAGTCAGTTTTGAAAATTTAGAGTTTAATTAGATATAGTTATTCTATATTTTTATATAAATCGGTTACCGAATTCGACAGCCCTTAATGCATCCTACCGTATGCATTGAAATAACTACAAACTGCTTGCCACGTCTTTAAGAGAGCCTTCTGGCGCGCAGCACAACTTTTCCCGCCAAAAGGCTCCCTAAAAGACGCTCTGAAACACTCGACGACAAAACAGAAGACAGCTCTTCATCACACGAAGCAGGCGCCGCAAGACACAGGCAGCGCGCTAGACCCCTCCTTGCTCGCTCCGTGCACTTCAACCCCACACACGCACACACGCCGCTGCGTCTACACAGAAGCAACTCGCAAGTATGGACTGGGATGTGGGACGCGTGTCCTCCATGGGCATGGAGAGCGCCTCCGCCGTCGCCGCGCGCGACGCGCACGACACATCGCCCATCGCGATCCAGCGGCGGCTGCACGAGTTTCTGCGTAACTTCCGCGTGGGGCCGATCTTCTTCTACCGCGAGCAGCTCATCGCCAACTACCGCCGGAACAACTACTTCTTTACGGTGAGCCTGAGCCACCTGGCGACCTACGACCAGTTCCTGCAGGACCTGATGCTCAAGAACCCGAAGGATTACCTGCCACTGCTCGAGAACGCCGCCAAGGAGATGCTCGCGTACCTGCTCGTGCTGAATCGCAGCGAGCAACAGACGACGACTGTGGACGGCTCGATGGGCAGCGAGCCTGTGAACTTGAAGAACCTGCCAGACATCCAGGCCGTGATCTCGAGCGACCAGGCTCCAGCAGCGCTGCGCTCCGTGCACGCACAGGAGATCAATCGCCTGGTGAAAGTGCCTGGCATCGTGATCAGTGCCACACGCGTGCGCAGCAAGTGCGTGTCCGCGACGCTGCGCTGCAAGAACTGCGGTAACACAAAGCGCGTCGCTGTCTCGGGCCTCGGCGGCATCAACATCCCTCGCATGTGCGATCGCAACCGCGAAGAAGAGCCGAGCGGCGAGCTCTGTCCAAAGGATTCGTACATCGTGCTCCCGGACCGAGGCGACTACGTTGACCAGCAGACGCTGAAGCTGCAGGAGAACCCCGAGGTCGTGCCGACAGGCGAGATGCCGCGCAATCTGGCGCTGATCGTAGATCGCCACCTGGTCGACAAGGCGTCCCCGGGCACGCGCGTATCTGTGGTGGGCATCACGTCGGTGGTGAACGCCGGCGCGAAGCAGATCGGCGCTGTCGCCATCCGCACGCTCTACTTGCGCGTCGTCGGTATTGAGGTATGTGCATATGCCTATTGGGTATGTATGGATGTGTCACTCGATCACTACAAGTCTAACGATGATGTTGCTGTGTCTGTAGATCGACGAAGAAGGCGCTGGCCGCGCAAAAGCCACGTTCTCGCCCGCGGAAGAAGAGAAGTTCCACGAAATGGCGCGCGACCCGGACCTCTACGAGAAGCTCTCGTCCAGCATTGCGCCGTCCATCTACGGCGACTATACGACGAACATCAAGAAGGCGATCGCGTGTCTCCTCGTGGGTGGGTCTCGAAAGCGTCTCCCGGACGGAATGATTGTAAGTGGACACTTTTGTCGAGGGCACTTTGGGTCATCATAAGTTTCTCAGGGCCTTGCTTGCTGACCATTCACTATGTCTGAATGCATCCACTAGCTACGAGGAGACATCAACGTGCTGCTACTGGGCGATCCGTCGACAGCGAAGAGTCAATTCCTCAAGTTCGTGGAGAAAGTGGCGCCGGTCGGCGTGTACACGTCGGGCAAAGGCAGCAGTGCGGCTGGTCTCACGGCGTCCGTGATCAAGGACTCCAAGGGCGAGTTCTACCTGGAAGGCGGCGCCATGGTGCTCGCGGACGGCGGCGTCGTGTGCATCGACGAGTTTGACAAGATGCGCGAGTCCGACCGCGTGGCGATCCACGAAGCGATGGAGCAGCAGACGATCTCGATCGCCAAGGCTGGCATCACGACGATCCTCAACTCGCGCGCGTCGGTGTTGGCGGCCGCGAACCCGGTGTTCGGTCGCTACGACGACATGCGCAGCGCATCGGAGAACATCGACCTCATGAGCACGATTCTGTCGCGTTTCGACATGATCTTCATCGTGCGCGACATTCAGGACGACACGCGCGATCGGCAGATGGCGGCCCACGTCGTGCGCATCCACACCAACTCGCTCAACGCGAACAGCAGCGGCAGCTCCAAGTCGGCGGTGGAGGAGAAGACTGGCGAGTATGAGCCGTGGCTCATGAAGAAGTTCATCACGTACTGCCGCACGCGGTGCGCGCCGCGCCTGTCGTTCGGCGCTGCTCAGGCGCTGCAGGACTTTTACGTCGGCGTCCGTGACGACGTGCGCAAGAACCAGGGCGGCGAGACGACGATCCCCGTGACCGTACGCCAGCTGGAGGCGCTCGTGCGCATCTCCGAGTCGCTCGCGAAGATGAAGCTGCAGAACGAAGCCACGATCGACCACGTGCGTGAGGCCGTGCGGCTGTTCAGCGTCTCGACCATGAACGCCGCGAAAGACGGCGGCACGCAGGGGCTCTTCGGCGGCTTCCACGAGAAGGCGCAGGAGGTGGAGCAGAGCATCAACCGCACGCTGCGCATCGGCATGCGTGTGGAGACTGCGGCGCTTTACAGCCGCCTCGAGGCGCAGGGCTACAACCCGAACGCGATCCAGCGCGCGATTCGCGCCATGGTGCAGAAAGGTTCGCTGCGCCAGCTCAACCAGTACAAGTTCGTCTCGCGAGTGAAATAACCCAAGCAGAACCAGAGCAAATTGATACTACAAGTGTTCTCCTACAATGGTCTGTAGACACAGCCTTTCCATTGGTGGCGCTTGCTTTACTGCGTTGTCTGTGTGTGTATGGTGTCGGGAGATTATGATACAACCGCATCAGCTCGAGGGTTGATTTCCTACTCTGGAAATCGCAAGTCGGAGATCTGACTTCCTGAACAAAATGGAGGATTAAAGCGACGAACGACCTGTGTTTGACGCTTGTGTTGAAGCCGCAAACTGTCTTAGAGCAGTGCAATGCGATGCAATGCCCGGATCATTCCAAAGTGAAAGAAGATCAGTACGTTAGTCGACAAAGAGAGAGAGCAATGGCAACGACGTAGAGTTGCCGGAGCTCGAGGGCAACTTCACGTTATCTATCGGTCACCATGAACGAATCTGAAGATCATTGATGTGTGCGGAGCTCCAAGTTTCTGTTACGTGTTGCAAAGTAGTTGGCCAAACAAAAAAAATAAAACAAACCCATCCCCACAGCGGACGGGTCAGCACCTTGTTAAACTAAGCGGGCCAAGTCTTACTTTTACTTACAAATATCAAGATTAAAATATAAGTGGGCGGGTCTTTTAAGACCCGCCAGCTGATGCCTATGAATCCAGAAACTGAAAGGGGATAGGGCAAGCGTACCGTACAAAAAGATGGGCTCACGCCAAGTGTGCTAGCTGTCCACTTAACACAGCAGCCCCTACCAAAACAGCGTGCGTTTCCTCATCCTGACCCAAGCACCAAAGCTCTGCTTGTTTGTGCGGCTCCAAAGACCCAAGCACCAAAAAGCCGCCCAACAACAGAGCGCTCAGTCACTGCCCACCACCACAATCAATCCTCACAACCAAATCGGCCAGCTTCCCCCCAGGTACGCCACCATCTTCTCTCTCTCAAGTCCCAGCAGCACAGCTGACAGCATAAGCACCTCCTGTGCTAACCCCCCCCCCTCCCCCCCCCTTTTTTCTCTGTCTCACTTGCAGTTTGCCAGACACAAGTATGCTCCGCCGCTTCGCCCTCCGCTCGCTGCACGCCTCCAAGGCGGCGGCCCCTGCGCGCTCCTTCAGCAAGCTCGAGGCGTACAAGAACCCGCGCAGCAACAAGTTCTCCATGACCAAGGTAAGCGTGCTGTTACGATTGCAGATGCTGGCATTACTTGGCTCGGTTTCTGACGCTCTCCTCCCGCTTCTTTCTACTATGCACCGATAGATCGTTGGCACGATCGGCCCAGTGTCGGAAAGCCCGGAGATGACGCAGCGCCTGACGGACGAGGGCCTGCGCATCATGCGCATCAACTTCTCGCACGCCGAGTACGACGAAGCGCTGCTGCGCATCAACAACCTGCGCGCGTGCCGCGGCGTGCACTGGTCGCCGTCGCACAACTTCAACCTTCGCGCCGTACTCCTGGACACCAAGGGTCCGGAGATCCGCACGGGCAAGATGAAGGACGGCAAGAAGATCAAGCTGGAGACGGGCAAGGAGATCACGCTAACCACGGACCCTGCGTTCGAGAACATCGGCACAGTCGACAAGATCTACATCACGTACGACAAGCTCTCGAGCACGGTCAAGGTCGGCGACACGGTGCTGCTGTCCGACGGCCTCATCCACTTGACCGCCATCAAGGTCGAGGGCAATGAGGTGCGCTGCGTGATCAACAACACCGAGGAGATCGGCAACCGCAAGGGCGTGAACCTCCCGGGACTCATCGTCGAGTTGCCAGCGCTCTCGGAGAAGGACATGCTTGACCTCGAGTTCGGCGTGAAGAACGATGTCGACTTCATTGCCGCGTCGTTCATCCGCAAGGCGAGCGACGTGGAGCAGATCAAAGAGTTCGTTGCCGGGTGCGTAACCAAGTACTGGCCAGCGGGCTACGTCGCGCCGAAGATCATCTCGAAGATCGAGAACCTCGAGGGCATCCAGAACTTTGACAGCATCCTTGAGGCCTCGGACGGCATCATGGTCGCGCGCGGCGACCTAGGCGTCGAAGTGCCGCTGCAGAAGGTGCTCACGTACCAGAAGCACATGGTCGAGAAGTGTAACGCCGTCGGCAAGCCGGTGATCGTCGCCACGCAGATGCTGGAGTCGATGATCAACAACCCGCGCCCGACGCGCGCCGAAGTGTCGGACGTCGGCAACGCTGTGCTCGACGGCGCCGACTGCGTCATGCTCAGTGGCGAAGTGGCGCAGGGCAAGTACCCGGTCGAGTCGGTACGCACCATGATGACTGTCGTGCGCGAGGCCGATGAGCTGCTCACGAACAACCACTACGAGCTCGAGTTTGAGCCGGCCACCTCGGACGTCGAGTCGATCGCCAGCTCGGCCGTCAAGACCGCGCACGAGATGAACGCCAAGCTGCTCATCGTGCTCACGGAGACCGGCTTCACCGCGCGCATGGTCGCCAAGTACAAGCCAACCGTGCCAGTGATGTGCTTCACGAACAACAAGAAGATCGGCCGCCAGCTCCAGGTGCACCGCGGCCTGTACCCAGTGGTGCCGATCGAGCAGGACCACCGCCCGACCACCGCGGAGGCCATCAAGGACGCCAAGAAGATGGGCTGGCTCGTGCCAGGCGACCGCGTCGTCGTGCTCAGCTCGGACAGCCTGTCCGACGACCTCGGCAACCAGATCGTCATGCGCGTCGCCAACGTGGCATAAGCGCACAGCAACGCGAGAGAGGCATCCAGCGCCTAGCGATCAGCTCAAACAACACCCCCTCGAATAAATCTATTGACTTGCTTGTCTACCAACCAACCCAGCATCAGTGTGTTTCTGATAATTTCATTCATTTGCATTAGCAAAGTTATTAAGTTAGTCGCTGCCTGTGAGCTGCTGTTGCTTGCTCTACTTGCCCTCAATAGCAGAAGAAGGAGAGCTCTTATACTTATGGCGAGATTGGCTCTCTGTCACAAGTCTTCGCTCGGTCTCTCAGCTGGATGCTTCAAGCAAGATCCGCTCGCGCAGTGAGCCGCGACGGCCCTTGCTGTGGCCGCTGCCGTCCGCGTCTTTCGGAGGAAACACCTCCTTCACGATGCGCGAGGCCGTCAGCTGGTCCTTCAACGAGCTTTTGAGCATCGCTTCGAATCGCTGCTGACCGAGCTCATCGCCGATCACTCTAAAAGACGCCGACGCCTCGAGTCGCGCCTTCTTGTCCTTGGCGCCGTGGAAAACAGCGAGCGCCTGGCAGATCAGCCGCATCTGCTTGCCGTCTTCCAGCTCGCAGATATGCTCGATGCTCTTGTTCTGCTGCTTCTGCAGGCGCACCAGACTGGACGAGACCACTCTCGCGGCGTTGCCGCACAGACGGCCGTTCTTGGTCTTCGCGTACGCGCTGGCGCTCTTGATGAGCTGCCAGGACGCGAGGAACTCGACCATCTGCTGCACGGCGTAGGCGGCGGCGTCGCGCAGAAACTTCTTCTCGCAGGACGAGCGGCGCAGCAGCGTGTCCAGGAGCGCGCCATGGCGCAGAAACTTGTCCGACTGCGCGGCACCAAGCAGCTCAAAACACTCGGCGAACGCCAGCAGCGAGTTCTTGGACAGCGCCGAGCGCAAGTTGTCGCAGCCGAGGATGAGGTAGTCGAGAAAGGCGTCCACGTGGTGGTCTTGCACGACCGATGTGTGGTGCACGATCAGTCGACGCAGCGTCACAGTGGCCTGCAAGACGCTTCGGTTAGATACGTAGTACTTTGAGGTGTGGCAGTCAGTATTTAGAAGCACACACACACACACACACACACACATACGCACCTCGTGCTGTATGAGCCAGTCTTCCTGCTCGCGCATGTTCTGGATCACGAGCGCAAGCATCTCGGAGCTCACTTCGCTTTCGTCAAACGACAGGAGCTCGGCTGTCGACAGCACCAGGACGCTCTTGTCATCTATAGTAGAGGAGGCAGCAGAACACACATGGATTAGCTCAACCAGCCACCAGCGCATTCAAAGAAAGCCGCACTCGCGCAGCGCTTACCGTCCACGATGCAGTCTGCTCCAGCGCGGGACGTTCTGTCTTCGTCGTCGTCGTCGTCGTCATCGACCGGCGCTGCAGCGCGCTTCTCGTCTTTAAACACGCCAGTGCCAGTACCGCCGCCAGCACTGAGATCCTTGCTACCTCTGCTATTGATCGAAAGCGGACGCTCGACAGCGGCATCGAGGCGCGCCATTATGATGAAGCAGTTGGTTAGTTGGTGCTGGAAGCTGCTGTTGCAGATTTGCGGAGCGAAACCAGTTGTGGCTGGAAAGAGCGTAGAGAGCGAGCGTAGACTTCGACTCGCTCAGTTGCGAGCGAGACTGTGGGGGCTGAGCCACATCCTCGAGGCATGAGCTCTGCGTGCGTCCTTATTCTGCTTGCTGCTGCTTGCATTTCTGTTTGAGAAAGGCCACATTTAGAGCAAGAACCGTCGCTCGCACAACTATTGACCAGATTGATAGCATGCAAAAGATTTCGTGCAGAACATTGATGAATTGTGACGCGTCAGTATTATGAGAGGAAATTGTCATTTCATCATTGTCGGCCAGAAACGGGGAAACGGTTGGCTGAGACGTGTGAGGTGATGATGAAAATGCGCCTAAATCGACTGGGGCTATGTGTATTGATGTTGATGTTGTTGTTTATACGAACTCTCTCTCAAGAAGCAAAAAAGTCAATAGCGTCAGTGGAAAAAGCAGTCAGCGTGGGTGGGTGGCCGACAGGGCAAGAACCAAATGTTTATTCCTCAAGGGTCTTGTTGCGCATGGTGTTCACATCGAAACCTGGCATCTCGAACGAGGTAGCGAGCGCGTTCACGTCGCGACGCAGCTGCTTGACGCCTTCGTGGACCTCGGCGGCCTTCACGAAGTCCACCAACTTCTTGCCGCTCGTGGCCTGGATCTCAGTGCACAGCTTCACGGCACGGTCCAAGAACTCAGCGACCTGGATGAACTCAGGCTCCTTGAAACCACGACTGGTCAGGGCTGGGGTACCCACGCGCACACCGCCTGGGGTCAGCGCACTGCGGTCGCCCAACACGGCGTTCTTGTTCAGGGTGATGCACACCAAGTCACACAGCTTCTCCAACTTGGAGCCGGTCACGCCGACTGGACGCAGATCCCACAGGATCAAGTGGTTGTCAGTGCCGCCAGTGCACATGGTGTAACCCTTATCGGTCAGAGTCTGCGCGAGAACCTTGGCGTTCTTCTTCAACTGCACAACGTACTCCTTGAACTCTGGGGTCATGACCTCCTTCAACTGCGCGGCGATACCGGCGATCTGGTGCTCGTGAGGACCGCCCTGGAGCGCTGGGAACACGGCGTTGTTGATCTTTGGCTCGAAGTTGCGAGCGTCTCTCTTGAAGAAGATCATACCGGCGCGAGGACCACGGAGTGACTTGTGCGTGGTGGTGGTCACCACGTCACAGTAGTCGAATGGGCTGGCGTGCTCCCGGGTGGCGACCAGACCACTGTAGTGGGCCATGTCGCACATCAACAGAGCGCCGTTGTCGTCAGCGATCTTGCGGAAACGAGCGTAATCCCAGTCGCGTGGGTACGCGCTGCCACCGCACACGATCATGGCAGGCTTGAAGAGCGCAGCGAGCTCCGCGAGCGAGTCAAAGTCAATCAGACCAGTCTCTGGGCTCACGCGGTATGGCAGACTCTCGAAGTACACCGAGGTGGCGGACACGGCCTTGCGGGTGTTCTCCGCCTTGGAGTAGGTGTAGAAACCGTGGGTCAGGTGACCTCCACTTGGCAAGTCGAGACCCATGATGCGATCGTGAGGCTTGAGCAGCGCCGTGTACACGGCGAAGTTGGCTGGCGAGCCAGAGTATGGCTGCACGTTCACGCCCCACTTCTCCTGGTCCAAGCCATACGCCTTCAGCGCGCGCTGCTGGCACAGGATCTCGATCTTGTCGATCACCTCGTTACCGCCGTAGTAACGCGCGTTCGGGAGACCTTCGGCGTACTTGTTGGTCAGGCACGAGCCCAAGCAGTCCATGACCGCGCGGGAGGTGAAGTTCTGCGTTCACAAACAAACAAACAAATGTCCATCAGTCAACATATTCCCACACATACAAACAAACCACATTCGCAACTTCGACATTGAAGTGGCAAGACAGCTTCAACATGTCCCGGCCCCATTTCCGCTTTGAGAAGGGGCAGGCAGGCAGATGTGAACAAAAGAGCGCGTCGTACCTCCGAGGCGATGAGCTCCAGGCACTTCCATTGGCGGTTCTTCTCGGCTTCAATGAGGTTGAAGATCTCTGGGTCCTGCTCTTCGAGCGAACGGGTTCCGGCCTGTAGTAGCAGCATAACAGTACGATAATTGTCAGTCTCATGGTCGCTTCAATATGAGCTGCAGCAGCAGCAGGCAGTTGGCGCTTGGACGTACGTGAGGCATCTTGAGGGAGCTTGGGGGGAGGGAGGGATGGAGGGGAGGCTTGTGCTTGGAGAACCAAATTGAAAACTGCCGCTCATAAGCTTGCGCATGGCTGCTGTTGGCGCGCGTCCTCCCCCGCTGCTCCCGCCTCGCTCGCTGTCTTCAACGCGCCACCACCACCATTGCTCTTGGTGAAACATGACCATCACTCTGGACGAGAGCATTCGAGTGTATCAAGTGTGGCTCACTCATGTATTCTAAGAGGGTCGATGCAAGCTGTTGTCATACATTTTGGCTTTGAGACTAGCATGTATTTCAGCAGGATATTGGTTTAGATAAGAGCCGAGTGGGATGTGCGCTGACGTTGATGACACACGAAAATTGGGTTTATCACGTCTCAGAGGTTAAAACCTCTATCATTGGATACAACCCAAAACCCTTACCCTTCAGTTTGCAGCACGTTCCTCGTCCAAAAAAGGTGCAACCACCCATCACAACACCACAGGAACAGCAGCACCACAACTCGTAGTCACGCTGTGTCGTAATCATGCCGACCCGTTTTGACACGAGTTATTCTCGCAGAGTGATGGGAAGACCTGCTCATTTCCGCATTTCAATTTCAAGCGACCCATATCTCCTAAAGAGAAACCAGAGAAGGACGTGATGGCTGCCGCTACCAACTACGAAGACGTGCTCCCCCCTGCAGCGCTGCAGGTGCTGCCCAATATCCTTGTACGTACTCTGCTATTACAAATGTCGGCGTTGCTGTTGTTATCTACGCAATGAGGGTGTTTGGCTTTGTGATGCTTGTTTCTGGCGCTGCCGAGATCACATACATGCTACAGACCAAAGTCGGACCGATAGTCGTGATCCATGCGGACACCCACTGGATGCACAGCGTGTGCAATTTGTTGACAGCGTATCGGTTGTAACATGTATACAGGCTGCGATCGGAGAGACACCGATGGTGCGCATCAACAGCATCTCGAAGAAAGCGCATCTCGAATGTGAGCTCCTGGCGAAATGCGAGTTCTTCAACGCCGGCGGATCGGTACACTGCTGTCTATCGCATTTGCCTCATGATATCAGAGGGTGAAGTCGTAACAAATATTCCTGTGCAGGTGAAAGATCGAATCGGTAAGCGCATGGTGGAAGATGCAGAGAAGGCGGGACGCATCAAGCCTGGCGACACGCTCATCGAGCCAACGTCCGGAAACACCGGTAACGATTCATGGCTAGCGTGCGTGTATTTGTCTTGCACGAAGCCCCTAGTATTGACAGACTGTTTTGCTGAACGCACCACGTTTGATTAGGGATCGGCTTGGCACTCGCTGCGGCGATCAAGGGCTACCGCTGCATCATCACGCTCCCCGAGAAGATGAGTCTCGAGAAGGTGAACATCCTCAAGGCGCTCGGCGCGGAGATCATCCGCACCCCGACGGAAGCGGCATGGGACTCCCCAGAGAGCCACATTGGGATCGCCAAGCGATTGCAGAAGGAGCTCCCGAACGCGCACATCCTGGACCAGTACGCCAACCCATCGAACCCGCTGGCGCACTACGAAGGCACGGCGGAAGAGATCCTGTACCAGTGCGACGGCAAAGTCGACATGGTCGTCATGGGGTGAGTTGTACAAGTTTCGAATGCTATCCACCGCGCATATGGATATCTGACTGCATGCTCTTATTGTGTGGAAATCATTGGCAGTGTGGGCACGGGAGGTACGATTTCTGGTATCGCGAAGAAGCTAAAGGAGAAGTGCCCGGATGTGATCGTGGTTGGTGTCGACCCTGAAGGTTCGATTCTCGCGCTCCCCGACTCACTGAACGACAAGAACCGTCTGCAATCGTACAAGGTCGAGGGTATCGGGTACGATTTCATCCCGGATGTGCTCGATCGCTCATTGATTGACGTGTGGGAGAAGACGAATGACCAGGAGTCGTTCATCATGGCGCGGCGTCTGATCCGCGAAGAAGGGTTGCTCTGTGGTGGCTCGTGCGGCTCGGCGATGGCTGCCGCTGTGCGTGCGGCATCCACGTTGAAGAAAGGACAGCGCTGCGTTGTGATCCTGCCAGACTCGACGCGCAACTACATGACCAAGTTCCTGAACGACTCGTGGATGTACGCGAATAAGTTTGTCGACAGCACGCTGCACACGAGCGAGAACTATTCGACATTCCGCAAAGACGCGTCCACGTGGTGGGCGTCCAAGAAAGTGTCGGAAGTGCACGTCACCGCGCCATCGACTGTGGCGCCGCAGATCACGTGCAACGAAGCGATCGAGTTGATGGAGAAACACGGCTTTGACCAGCTTCCCGTTGTGCACGACGGCGTTCCACGTGGCGTGGTGACGATCGGTAATCTGCTCTCGAAGCTATCGTCGGGGCGAATCTTGCGCAGCGACCCGGTGAGCACTGTCATGTTTGGCAACTTTAGTCGTGTCACGAACGACACGACGCTGGCGGACCTCGCGGAGATCTTTGACAAGGACTACTTTGCGATTGTCACGACCTCGGCTGACGCCCATGAAGGCAAAATCGTCGGCATTGTGACGCGCATCGATCTCCTGAACTACATCACGTCACTCGAGCAGTAGTGAGGGAGGAATCGTTCAGGCATTGATGCAGAGCTGTAGTCTCCTCTATCGTCTCAGAAAGTAAAGGTGATGAGTAAGCCAAGGTTGAATTTGTTGTCTATACTGAATGCATTAACTGGAATGTCACGTACTTGAGATCCTTGAGCTCGCCAACTTTCACGGTCGCAGGAACGTCGATGGTGGGCACGCGATTGCCTTCCAGGGGAACGCACATAAGACTGAGTGGAGAGGTGTCCATGATCGATCGGGCTTCGCGACGAATTCCGTAAATCGCTGCACTGCGTTGGTAGCTGAGTTGAGAAGAGTGGTGGAATGAGAGAAAAGGCGAGAGGAGGGAAGGGAGACAACAAAAAATGGAGCCGATGTGTCAAACTCTTTCAAAGAAGTGAAATTTTGCCACCACAAACACGGCAGTTGAGTTCTGTTGAACGAATCGCAAGAACGGGATCCGAATGAACAGTGCGCGGAAAATCCAAGGTGCGAGCCTCCACGTCAACTCATCGCGGCGATGGCAGAAGCCGGTGTACAGTGTGAAGATGTCGAGGAAGAGGACTTGCGTCTTCTATTTGCGTCTTCTGCGAGTGCTTGGCGGCGTGAGCTCTGATGCGAGGCGAATGTACCGGGATTGAGCAAGCTCACTAGGCGAGGCTTATCCTCTGGTCCAAGCAATCTGTCGCCCTACAGCAGCTGAACTACTCGAGCAATGTCCACCTGAAACGATTGCGTTCGACATTCAGACCGAGGTGAACAGCATCATCCGTCACATGGTGCTACTCAATACCGCATATTGTGAACTCGGGACTCAACCAGCTATCCCTCCCTAGCCCTCTACCGGAACGAGGATTCCAATAAACGTGTGAGGGGCTCAAGTTGCTGTGATCCAGGTGCGAGCTATTCGAGCATCGACAGTCTCTGCGATGGGACCTACAGCTGCCACCTCGTAACCATTTGGAGAGGTGCCTTTATCCTTGTTCCACTCTTTCGGTCACGATCGTGGACGGCAGGGATCTTCCGAGTACGTGGGTTGTAACCATCTCGCTTTGCCCAGATCAGGGTGTTCATGAACAAGTCTTCAATGAGCAGCTAGGATTGGGTTGTCGTTGTCTTCTGATAATGACTGTGATACAAGTGTGCCTAGCGGAAAACGAACAAAATACCTAACGATATCCAGCGATTGGCTCAGTTCTTTGGCTTGCCTTGTAGCCCCTCTCCTTCCTCCATTGTCCATAGCGTAAGGTTGCGACGGAGCAGCTGCATGATCATCGTGCTGTCGCGGTACGAGTCCTCAGCGAGCGTGTCCAACTCTGCGATCGCATCGTCGAACGCTCGCTTCGCCAACCCGCAGGCTTGTTCGAGCGAATTGAGGATGTCGCAGTAGAAAACGGAGAAGTTGAGCGCCAAGCCCAAGCGGATCGGATTCGTCGGTGCCAGCTCCGTCATTGCGATCATTGACGCTTCCTTGTACGCCTCAAGCGCATTCCTCGCACTCTCGGCGCGCTCTTCGTTGAGTCGAAACTCCGCGATGTAGCGGTGGTAGTCGCCCTTCATCTTGTAGTAGAACACTCGTCCTTCTCCGGAGGACGACTTGGAGAGCAAGTGCTTGTCGATGATGGCGAGCATGTCGGTGCAGAGCAGCTCCAATTCGCGCTCGATCTTGAGACGATACGTCTTGATATCACGAGTCGCTGCGGGATCGTCGTCGCTCTTGGTGTTGCTTTCGAGGTGTGAGATCGCGCGCCATGACGCACGACGCGAGCCGATGACGTTCTTGTACGCCACTGAGAGCAGGTTGCGTTCTTCGGCTGTGAGCTCATCGTCAACATTGGTTGCGACGACCGTGATGTGGTTCACCATGTCATCGTAGCTGTAATGGATTGGGCACAGAGTTATACGTGAGTTGAGTGTCGAATATTGCTCATGCTTGGCACACTTTGCTCGCTTGTTGTGAAGTGCAGGCCTGAAACGCACCGCTCCGCATGTTCGTCCAGTGTAGCGAGAAAAGTGAGTGCTTCGCGATCCATGATCGTCAACAAAGATGAGCTCGGACTGACTGGCAGGCTGATAATCTTTGCTGCGTGAGGTTGAGTAAGTTGGAGAATGAGCATGTTTGTTCGCAATCCTCAATGTCTTCGCGTCTCAAGAAAGTCATCAAGCCAGGGCGATGCCTGCTACAGTGAACGTCGAGCTTCCTCGATCAGCAAGCGTTCCCTTACACCAATCGTTGAGCCCATTCGCCCTCTCGTTGCCTGCGCAGTTGATAACAGACCGTGAACAGCTATGTTGGCCATGTTGAACTTGCCTTTTACCACCATTCCCAGGGGAATGTGTGTATCTTCGTCATTTTGATTGGCTCCCGATATTCGACACATCAGTTTTAACGAATCACAAAAAACAAATGACAAGACATGATTGATTGGCTTGGTCGAGTGATGACGCGTCATTTTCAGCCAATAGTACATGGCAACAATAGAGGAGGCTTGATGGGAGCTCCACTGTCCACAGCATGTAGACACCCAACAGCAAGCAGTTGAAAACATTAACAACTGCATCTCAAATCTGTCCTCGCTTTCGAATTTCTTACTCCGACATCAAAACTCAAGTGCGAAGACACAACAACATCCAAATCCAAGCAAGCGCGGATGCTTGGAGGCTGAATTTTCGTGTTTGAGATTTCTGAATCCATCGCAGTCAAGCTGTCCAGTCTCTACGAATTCGAGCAGATCGATATGAGCCATCCGATATTCCACGATGTGCTGCGCGCGTTAGAGAACAACACCTGGAGCCACCGCGAGATCCCGCGCACGATCAAGCCGCTGGAGCTCGTGCGATGCGTCTCGGACTTGATGATTTAGAGGCAGTAGGAGGTTTCAGTAGCTGTCAGTATGTTGATAGCGCTCGCCAGGAACAAAGCTGCTGTTTTGGATAGATATATTGGCAGCGACAAATGAACAAATTCTCCGTTTCTATTGACAGATAGTGCCACATACCAACATTTGCTCTCATCATTCACCTTCACCGTTCCTCACTAGTTCACGTCGAACTCGTACGGCACGCCAGTCAGGTTCTTGCTGTACGCCTCATAAGCACGCGCCATCGCGAGCTCAAAGTGACGATGCTTCACCGTCAGGTCTCCGTGGCGCACTGCGAGCAACGCGGCTTCGTTCACGAGACTCGCCAGCTGAGCACCAGAGCGCTGGCCCAATTGTCCGCACTCGTCCGCGAGCACTTTGAAGTCTACATCAACGTCCAAGCGGACGTTCTTCGTATGCACCCGCAGGATCTCCTCGCGACCTTTGTTGTCTGGAAAGCCTACGTACACGTGGCGGTCGAATCGCCCAGGGCGACACAGCGCTGGGTCCAGCACTTCGGGGCGGTTCGTCGCCGCGATCACGATCACGCCGTTCGCATTGCCTTCAAAGCCGTCCATCTCGGTGAGCAGCTGGTTCAGAGTCTGCTCGCGCTCGTCGTTCGAGTTGAACCCGCCTCGCGCCTTGGCGAGCGCGTCAATCTCGTCGATAAAGATGATGCACTGCGAGTGCTGCGACGCCTGCGTGAATAGATCGCGCACTCGTGCTGCGCCGCGGCCGACGAGCATTTCGACAAAATCTGACGCCGAGCAAAATAGGAACGCGACACCGGCTTCGGAGGCGACTGCGCGAGCCAGCAGCGTCTTACCTGTTCCAGATGGACCGCAGAGCAGCACGCCCTTTGGCACTTTCGCTCCCATGGCTTCGTAGCGCTCCGGATTCCGCAGGAAATCCACCACTTCCTCTAATATGCCAGCCAACACGTAGGAACAATCGTTAGATGCCGCACAACAAAAAGATGAATCAAGCTATGAGTCCCTTGGTCAATTGTACGTACCAAGCTCTTTTCGCGCAATGTCGATGCCTGCGACGTCATCAAAACAGATGCGCTTTTGCTTGGAGGCACGGCGAGCGAGTCCCTTCTTGCCGCTGCCGTCCTTGCCGACGCTCGCGTCAGGGCCAAACATCCCTCTCAGCATACGATACGTCAAACCCAGATAGCTATTCAAGTCAAGCAAGCGCACATATACATCAATTAGACTTTACACACAGTGCATTTCATTTCAGTAGCAGCGTAGGGCGGGACGTACATGAACGGGATGAGCGTCATAATGATCGGCAGCACGCGTCTCGACGCAGGCGCAGGGAGCGACCCAAACTCGACACCCGCGCGCACGAGCGTATCCAGAATATACGTGTTCTCTGTGCGCGGCGGGACCAGCACTCTGTTGTGTATCAGCAACGACAATGACACCAAAATCAGTCCACCAGCTTCACAACGACACCGCCACACACTAGCAGCGTCACAACGTACTTGTACACCTCTGCGCCGTCCTTGGCGTGCACGAGGACATGATCTGCTGTAAGCAGCACCTTCGCCACCTTGTGCTCCTGCAGGTCCTTGAGGAACGCACTGAACAAGCGCCACTCTGGCGCCACTGCGACTGCTGCGGTCGCCGCCGCTTCGACCGCCGGGGCGCTTCGGCGCGCGAGCAACGACATCAGCACGTTGCGCAGACCCTGCGCGCCTTTGCCCGCAAGCACGAGCACGCCGAGCATGAGCGCGAGTCGGCGCGCGCTTGGCACCTTCATGGCTCTTCTGTTCTGTCTGGCGCTTGATGCTGTTGTGGTGGTCAGTCAAACTGAGAGCAGAATGCAGCAGTGTGTTTCTCAAAATGACCTTTGTTATTGAGTATCGGTACTATATACGATAGTTTCGACTGATATCGAGGTAATTTGAGCTATTAAAAAATACTAAGTTTAAAATACGAAGGCTCACCCTTGACAACAGGAAGTATTCGACTCAGCTTGCGAAATACGGTGAGGTTGGTTCGCAAAACAAGGTGCTCTGTATTGAAGTTTTTCTCGCTTACGAATCGATACCGAACTTAACAGATTAAACAGGAAAACGCCAGGTGCGAACTTAGACTCTCGTTGAAGTGACCAACCAACCTCCCTCGTTGATTCGCTTCAGCAAGAGTTGAAGAGCTCGCACACACGATGATGGCTGAACAGGACCGGTCCTTGTTCATCAAAGAGACCCAGCTCACACACACACGCACCCACTCTCGCTCTCTCTCTGATATATCCATCCGTACCTTTTCGAACAGTGTGCCGGACGGCAAGTTGAAGTCGCGCCGATCGATTTTGTTTAGCATCACCGCAATCCAAATTCGTTTCGTTTCCGCACTGAAAAAGAGCAACGCACTGTATGCGCTGGTGCTATGTGCGCAAGCGCATTCGGCCCCCGCCAGTGGCGTCACATTGGCGTGAGGCAGCGCCATTCCGCAATCTGCCGGCGGACCGACACCCCACAACAACATCCAAATCCAGTTCAAGAAGCGAGCGACATTAAAGCCAGAGGAAGCAATGGTGCGCCTCACATCGATTCTCGTGGGTAATGATGAGATTGTGCCAGTAGACATCGAGCTTAGCACTTCCACGCTTGTCCCGGATTTGCTGGACGGAGTGTGAGCCGAAGCCGAGTATCTTGGTGTGCCAGGTGACTTCCGCGTGTTCCTCGGCAAGAAGTGAGGGCCGACCACGGCCAGGAGCGCAAGTCTGTTTCTGCAGCGTGACGATACAGATCTCAACGTGCTTTGCTCGCCCTTGGGGGAGCGCGCACGCGGCCGCGCAATCGCGATCCACGTGACGCCAGCATCTGACGTTTGGCAAGGAGTTGTTTCTGCACGACAAGCTCACTGACTATTTCGACGAAGACGTGGGTGACGGCGTGCATGTACTTATCGTTTATCGAGGCGCTTGATTTGTGTCTCGCAGAATTGGCGTTGCACGACTTTGAAGAGCTGCTCCTTACTCAAAGATTTTACTGTCAAGAGCTGGAGTTCAACGGTGAAGGTGAGGTCTAAGAGAGTCATCGTAAAAGTACGTGTGTTTGCTGCAGAGCAAAACGATACGTTGCATACCGTCTATTTTATAACGTGAGGAATCCAGGAAGACCTCATATCAGCGAGACATGTGTAGCCATTTCAGATACAGATGGCTACACATCTTTGTACAACAGGACATCGGAGTTCACGTCTATGGGAATACCTTCAGAACCGGTCCGATGTATCAGAGCTGCTGGTTGAGAACAGCTCGTTGTCTAGGCTGCGGAAGAGCTTGTTCCCGTTCGCTATTGTAGCTGCTGCTGCGATTTTCTGCTGTGTGATCACAAACGAGCTCGTCGTCACTGCCTTGAAGACATACGCCAAGCAGAATGGGAACTCGCGCTGCGTCAGTTTTCCTGTGAGCGTGTTGATGTGGCTGAGCTTCTTCTTGATCTTGCAGGACGAGCAGACGTACTGCCAGCAGATACAGCACTTGCGCTTGTGGGCGTCTCTCGTGATACCGCCAAGCAATGTCCGTGACTTCTTGCACATCACGCAGCCTGTTTGAGTGTGTTTGCTGCTGGTGTCGTCGCACTCATCCTTCCTTCTTCCGACGGCAGAGAGCTTGGACAAGCAATTCATGGACCACACGAGCTTCTTCATGTTGACGCAGTCGACATTCCGTCACATGGAGGTGAGCATCGCCGCCATGTTGCTCACCGACAAAGCACAAACTAAGTTGCCCCGGGGTCTGAGACGGCTTTCACACACAACTCAATATCATTCTTGCCGCAGGGCTTCTGCCGACAGAACGTCGCGATCGACAGGTTCCCTCGCACACACGATTCGAACTCGGGCGTCTGAGGGAAATGCAGCGAGTGCAGCAAGTGGTACCCGACGCGCTCGCCGATGTCGGGCAAGAGCACGACGCCCGTCATCTCCATGTACACGAAGTCGTGCTTCTTGACCACGGAGTACACGATCGGCGCCTGCTCGAGCGCCGCCCACTTGGCCGTGAAGCTCTCGAACGAGCTGTCGATCGTTGGCGAAGTGAGGGTCGCGAGCACCGCGACGCTGCTCTCCGTGTCTTCCATGTACGAAGTCTTGATGCGCACCGCCTCCACTATGTGATTCATGATGCCGTACATCATGTCGTCCATCTTGCCCGTGACCGAGCTGGCCACACGCATCACTGACAGGTCGTCTAGCTGCCGGGAACTTATGTCCGAGTCACCGCGCTGCTAAGGGCTCGAACTCTTCATGTCGCTCGAGACCGTCGATGTCCAGCTGTTTCTTTGCTGCTCCTCGTGCGGCCGATGCACGCGCAGGTCCTCACGCTCGCGCACAAATCTCCAGAGCTTCTCATCGATGGCTGGGAGGTTTAGGTTGATCTTTTCCTGCTGGTCCTCGAGGAACGTCTGGTACTGCCTGAGGCTGTTGATGATGAACGCGCGCGAGAGCTGCTGAAGCTGCTCGACGTCCAGCTTCGAGAGCGCAAAGTGCGGGAACGGCAACTTGAACGCGCGTTGACTCACTCGGAGCGCTTGACGTTTTTTGTTGGTGGTGTTTGGCTGAGAAGCGCCAAATGGGAAATGGAATACTGAAGCCGGATCGATTTTGGAAGCGCTCTGCCATTTGACGGGCTCCGCTTGGAAGGAACATTGGTACAGAGCTGGTGGTTCAGCTTTTGCTTCTTTTCTGGATGCTGGTGTGTATCGAGATTTGGGATCATCCGCGGTAGCTGTCTGACTTCCAGGAGCGTCATTGCGAGAGTGGATGCTTTTGGGCTTGTCATGTTGTAACATAACGGGGATTCCAGTAGAGACCTCGGTTCACCCCATGAAAAGAGAGAGAGAGAGAGAGAGAGAGAGAGAGGGAAAGAGAGGGACCATCTCCACAACGTTACGTACGGTACGCACACGCAAAGAGTAGCACCGCAAGATGCCACACCTTTCGTGAGTTCAGACTTGCCTTACTGGTTCAACTCGTTGCAGTGACTTTGACGAGCAGGCTCTCGTGACGCTTGGATAGGCGCTCAGCGGCACAGTATGATTGAGCAGCTCTCGATCTAGAATGATGGCAATGTAGTTAGGTCTTCTGTCCATTGGTTCACGTTCGGCGTCAGTCGATACGCACTGGATGTTCTTCCCGTGCTGTTCGGCTCACCTCAGTCCTCACAGTATTTTCATCTCGTTGTGTATTCTGTTGGAGCCGAATACAGTAAATCAACTGGGCAACTTCAGTTCTGCATTCCCATCCACCAGCCGCGTCCTGTGAGTAGATTTCTTGATCGATGCCCCTCCGTAATGCCAAGTTATAGGGAGAAGGTTAGGTTGATACGCACTGCAGAGATTGATCGCGAGTGCACGTACACAAATCAACTCGTTCATTCTGGACGACCACACAACCGCATTCCCTTGATTGAGATCAGCCAATTCATTAGGTTAGATGGGGGGGGGCATAATGTTCATACCTAATACAGAAGAGTTCATACCTAATACAGAAGATAACAATTCAACTGAATACACGCAAACTAAAGCACATGCACCTATGAAACATACCAGCGATGAAGCTCTCTTCGGGTTCTTCGGGAGGCGCGCCGATGGGGGATACAAGGCACCGCTCTTTCGATATTTGTTGTGATGCAACCTCCCATGATTTTTCTTTAGCTTCGAGGTCTGGGCAAAGCATGGCTCCATGATAATGCTGACATCACTTTGCTGCCTCCGCTTCATCTCCAGGTTACGCTTGGAAGAGGTTGAGCAGTTCGTACGCAGCTTGGAGCGAGTCTCCGTCCACCTTCCAGTCTTGAGAAACAGCACTTCCAGCAGATCTTGCTTTGCGATGCGATCCGTCGTCAGCCCTTTGCGTTGATACAGACACGCTCTCGGACGCTTGGAGGGGTTTGCTGCCTTCACAGGGCTTACTCGTCGATCGGCTGCTGCTGCTGGTTGTGTTTGAGGACAAGGTGCCGTCATTCCTCTTGCGTTTCTTGGACAGGTTTAAATAAATGATCGGAAATGCGGCATTATCCGTCGTTGGCTTTTTCGGTACAGGTGATGTTGACCTTGAAGTAGAAGAGCAGTCTTGGTCTGGCGACGACAGTGCGCTGTCGGCACGTGACATAGAGACAGGAAACCGGTTGCTGCTGGTAAAAGCCTCTTCGTCAGCGTTTCGAGTCGATGAGAGTGTCAGAAACGTTGGCTGCGGAACACCTGACTCGCTCCAGAGCTCACACATGAGCTTTTCCAGATTCACGAGGATTTTCCCAGCCTCCTCTTGGTTCCACATCTGCTTCTTGCGGAGCTTGAACTTCTTCTGGCCGTAGTTCTTGGGGATTTTCTTGCCGTCGACGCTTCCGCCACACAGCTTCTTGGATATCCGCATCGGGTCACACTGCAACTGCACTGCCAGGTACCCGCGTAGCCGGATGCCCGTGTAGATTGGCAGGTAGCCTTCTTCGAAAGCGTCGATCAGCGCGCGCGCAAACTTCTCTTCCGTCACGGTCCACTGACCTTTGCGCAAGTAGTCGCTGCTCACTTTCCGTCGCGGCGTCGTCGCCTTGTCTTCATCACCCTTGTCGCTGGCAGCATCATCAGCTGCTCTTTGCAGAATGGGACCGTTCGGCTCGATACGCTTGCGCTTGTTGCCCGTGGGTGACAAGATGCCTCCAAGCGATTGAGTTGCGAACAGAATGGGCGTGAAGATTCCGAGCGGGTGCTGGTAGCTCTCCCGCGGTGCCAACTTGGTATACGAAGGACCAGTACTGATGCCTCTCATGCCTTGTCCTTGAGGTTTACAGAGATCAGGTGTCTGTGAAGACAACGGCGACGGTTGAAGTTGCTGCTGCTGCTTAGCGTAGTCGGTGACGTAACCTGTTCGCAGCGGAGGGGTGACGTAGCCGTCCTCACGTCGATCGCCAGTGTCATCCGCATCGTCAGCAGGCGCACCAGTAGCGAGGCTCGTGGCAGTACCAGCTGATGCGACATCAACAGCAGCAGCGGGAATGCCAGCGTCGCTTCCACTACCACCTACTGGTGCCACTGCTTTCACGGCAGCCGTTGAAGATGAAGCATCGCCGGCGGCTGACGAAGCTTCAACACGCGGTTTCTCGACTTCCACAGACGCGTTTTCGACGTTTTCTTCAATAGAGGAGAGCGCGTGTTCCAACGCAGACGACGATGATAGTACAGGTACCGTATCAGCCATCTCTTGCTTAACAGCGAGTGGCAAAGCAGAAGCAGCAACTGACGAAGCTGCCACGCGCGGTTTCTCGACTTCCACGGACGCGTTTTCGACGCTTTTCTCACCAACAGAGAGAGTAGACGCAGCAGCAGACGGCGGTGATGGTGCCAGGGCTGCGTCGTGTATTTCTTGCTTTACAGAGAGCGCGGCGTGCGCGTCCGGTGGCGCCATGGTTCACGTGCGCGCGGACGCTCGTTGAGCGGGAAGGGGGGATTATCGAACTGCTGCACTTGGTTTTTCATTGTTTCTTCCCCTTGCCCATAATAGAGCGCTCTTGAAAACCTGTATTTTTTAATCTTCTAGTCAATATATATACTAATTGAAAAGAGATTTTTCTTAAATAGCAAATGCTAATTACTTTGTATTTCTATAACCTATATAAACTGATTTATACGTGGAATGTTGTAGTGGCCAGCAGAGACAGCAACTTGCGGTACCATCATTCAGTATACGACCATCACTCAGACGACGTCTTCGACTTGGAAGCAAGCTTTCAATGCACCAAGACAAGACTTTGTGAAGATCCAATGCGGTTGCTCAACGCACATACCCTTGCTCTTTAAAGAAGTCTAGACATCATGGCGCAGCTTAGTCTGCCGAGTATCTGTACATGTACGCAGCCTTCAAAGCGCGAATGGCCACCATTATGCACCTGTACCTTTTAACTGTGTGTCGTTTTTTTCGAAAGAAAAAAGGGCAAAAGTGCATTTTGGCAGGTTCAAGTGGTTGAAATTCGCACTTTACAGAGTCAGTTCAGTATACCGTATCGTTTTTTGCGCGCAAACAGAGATGATGGGGGGAATCTGGCAAAATCGAATTATGCATATGTAAGCTCAAAATATCAATCAATTTTTAAAACTCCATGAATCAAAAATATGCGATTCAACACAATATGCTAAAATGGAGAGATACATCTCAAGTCGATAGCAAACAGTCACTTTGGCTCACTTAAGTACGAATATATGCATTTACAAAGACTCGCTCACGCTGTCAACACCATCCCAACAAGCGAGATTTTGAACCAGCGACCTCGATCGAATATGGCGGAGCGCGCGTCCGTCATCATGAGCTCCTCCTCCGCGCTCTCTTCCTCCGTCAGCAACTCCATAACAACCGTCGCGGCCGTCTCCGCGCCACTCTCGTCATCGTCTCCAGACACCGTAGTCCGAGGGTCTGCTGTCGCAACGACGCCGCAGTCAACGATGGACCATCAGCAGCAGCACACCTCGCCGCCGTCGTCGTCTTCCAGCGGCGACCACAAGTTCACCAACGGCTCCACCACTCCCAGCTCCAGTAGCGGCGGTGGTGGAGCGTCTGGCAGCAAGGGCAAACGCGTGTTCGTGTTCCAGAAGCGGTGGCTGCACTCGCTGCCGATCATGGAGAAGACGCTCCCGGAGAGCGCGAGTGACACTGCGACCAAGAAGGACGGCGTGGCGGCTCGACAAACTACGTCATCATCGTCTTCCTCCTCGCCTACTGGCTCCAGCACTGCGAATAACTCGGCTGAGGCGTCCTCATCGAGTCGCGAGGTGATCGCGTGCATGCTCTGCGACGAACCGGGCTCGTCGAGCCACCACCTGACGCGTGTGTGGAGTCGCACGAACTGCCGGCGCGGTCGCATCGAGAACCACCTCACGAGCAAACACCCGGAGTTCATGCTGCTACTCAAGCACAAGCGCGACTCGGAGGGCGACCTCGCGGTGCAGCTCTTCCTGCAGGGTATGCGCGACGGCCGGTGCAGCATCCGCAGCGAGATCAACCTGGGGCTCTACAACCACATCCAGAGCCTCAACGCACAGGCGAACGTCGATGCGTCCTCTGCGACGCTCGCTGCTCTTACAGGTGGTGGTGTAGACGCTACTGCTGCAGAGCTCGCCCACTTGCACCAATCGGCAAAGCGTGGCTTCCCAGCAGCGAACGTGTACACCATCCGAGACAGCGGCTTCGCCAACAGTACCGCTATCAGCGGTAGCACCAACGTTAATGCGAACACCAAGCCGCTGTCAGTCTTCCCGCCACTGGGGGGCGCCTCCAAGGTGACGATGGAGCTGTTGGAGCTCGAGAACCGACGAAAGCGAGCGCGACTAACGGCGCCGTCCGCTCCATCGTCCGAAGTGTCTTCGTCTTCTTCACCGCTGTCAGGTGGTGGCGCCTCGAAAGACCAGCCTTCTCTATCAGGAGTTGCTGCTCCAGCCGAGCTCCAAGTGACTGGTGCGGCTTCCGAATCAGCTGCTGCTGCTCCGGGCCATGACAACAGCGTGCAGAGCCTAGAGGCGACCGTGTTTGCGCAGTGGCAGTCTGTGTTTTTCAACAAACTGGTACGTCGTTGACATTGATATTGCTGCTATTGTTGTGTGGGGATCCTAATTGATATCCTAGCTCTGACATGTGTACGTGATGATGGGATTGTGTGTGCCTGTGTGTGTGGATAGGTGGTGGTCACTGGCGGCGAGAACGAGTTTATCACAAGTCTCGCGACGAACCTGTGGCTGCTTGGCGCCAATGTGCTGCTCACGTTCACGTACGTTCTTTGGCCTGGCTGCGCTTAATGCTACTGGTAATAAACTGACGTTGTGCTGGTTTGACCCGCAATTTGTGATGTGTGTACAACAGCGACATCTCGGCTCAGGCCGAGTTCACCGCGAGCCATGTCGCCCGGTTCCCAGACCCCGACGCGACATCTTCCTCAGCGGAGAACCACCGCGGCGTGATGCTCTCGACGCTCTGCTTTTTCCAGACACGTAGGCAGATCGACGAGTGGAGCAGATCGGTCGCCGACAAATTCTCGCGAGTGGACTTTCTAATCAACTTTGTCGACGAAGAAGACGACAAGAAGAAGAATACTGGTGGTGCTGTGGGATTGACAACAACTGCGACAGAACAGCAGCAGGCGGCTCTGGATTCCCAGAGCAAGCCTCAACAGCAGCAGCAAGAAGGAGATAAGAGCAACGGCTCCTCTGCAGGAGAAAACCTGGTCTCGAGCGCGTAAGTGGTTGGAATTGTTTGTGTGTTGGTATGGTGGTGGGTATTTCGCTGACGATGTTGTGAATTTTTATGGCTCATTTGTTTATACAAATTGCTATAGAAATCGGCTGCTTGAACTCTGTCAGTCCATTTCCACGCTCTGCTTCCAGGCGACCGGTGCAGGATCGATTATCAACATCACGACCCAGTCTGACGGAGTGTAAGTGAAGTGGTTGAACACGGTGATTCCAAGGCGACACAGGAGAAATCGCTGTACTAACGTGATGTCTGCCTTTCTAATGTGTGTTGCCTTGATTCCCAGACGTCGGAGCATGAACTGCGCAGCAGTGGAGACCATGACAAAGTCGCTCGCGCTCGAGCTCCAGCCGCTGAATGTGCAGGTGAACTGCATCTTGCTGCAGCAGATCTCAGTTAATGCGGACACTGAGCAACAACAGCAACCACCTCCACCACTCCAGCAAGACCAACTTGCGGCTCAGGACCAGCAGAACGCCGCGCTCTCGCACACGATTCTGTTTTTGCTCTCACCCGCGAGCGCCTCGGTCTCTGGCAGCGTCTTGCGTCTCCAGCATCGAACAAACGCGGCCCTCTCGCCTCCTCAGCTGGCCAGTGTGGATACCAACAACAACAGCAGCAGCAACATTGCGAACGCGTCGCTCCCACCACCGGACCACCCAGCTGAGGGCTCAGCCGTGCCGACTTCGGATCCTGCAGCAGCTGCCTCGGAGACAACGCACATCGATGACGATCGACAGATGCTCATCTAGACAAACTCTCTTGGTTCTTGTTAACCGTGAGAGTTCTGTCGGAGCCTGCTAGTATAACTTAATAAAAGCCTCTTTTTGTCTTGTGCTCACGTTTGCTATGCAGAGATGGTGTTTACAGGAGCAGCCGAGTCAGGCGAGCGCTTTACTCACTCGAACGAGATTCTCAAGCACAGTGAACACCTTCTCCATCGACATCACGTTGCCCACGCCAGGGTTGCGTCTCGTTAGGTACCTCAAATCAATCAGTTGAAGAGGCGCTTGCGTCTTTTGCTGCTGCTTGAGCTGACTAGATATCGTTCCAGAATGTGTCAGTCAGCTTGCGTGTGTAGTGAATGCCACCGAATGGCGTGAGCGCCTGTTGCTCGTACAGCAGTACTTGGCAAGGGGAGCGCTCGTTCGTTCGCGCCAGAGCCGTCCGTTATCTTGGGATTTTTCTTCTCAAGCTCCTTCCTTTCGAG
>JAADVO010000351.1:0-31448 GCA_023335655.1 Globisporangium spiculum | reverse complement strand
GTGTACTGCGTCCGACGTTCACAGACGACTGTCCCAAGGCGATTCTGGACTTGGCAGACAGCTGTTTGCAGGTGAACCCTGAAGACCGTCCGAGTGCGGCGGAGATCGTGTACGAGCTGCAGCGGATCCAGCGCGGCTCGAGTTCGTCGTCAGACTCGTCAGGTTAGAATGAGAACAGAAAGGCAATCCTTTGAGGACGCAGAACTAGCAGCAAGTGCTAGTACGACGTGGACACAGACAGACACACAGACAGCTGACTGTAGTGCACACAATGTATAGAGATCTAGCAGGGGTTGATAAATATTTGTATTGAAACATGATGCGCCCAGTTTTGAGACTATGAAGTAGAATGGAGTGCTCGGTGCGAACAATGACTGCTTAGTGGATGCTTTTCGAGACACCTGAGCCTGGCTAGAGGACGTCTGTAAGAAGATAGATAGATATCCACTAAGACCCAGCTCAGCATGAGCCAAGTTGCAGCACATTGGTGCTGAACTGATCGATTGATGACTCCCACCTGTGCGCACTAAGTCCATCGAAAGCTGTTTACACAAAGGGCTCAAGTGACATATGTTGCAGACGTGCCAGCCAGCCATCAAACGACGAGCAACCCAACGACTCAATTAACCAGTCAGTCGGTCTTCTATCTGGTATCATTCTGCAGGAGCTCCACGAGCCCAGAACGAGAGACAGTGGACGATACAGAACTCAAAGAGTTGAAGAATGGTTGTGGACGCGGACACAATCTCCAAATCCGTCAGCACGGTCCACATTTTTGAAAAAAAGCACCACGTACATGAGTCCACATTTTTGAAATGCTTCCTGAGCTTTTTATATTGCGAATTCGGCCTCATTGAAGAAAGCAAAGCACCTCTTTTTCTATTCGACAATTTTCTAAATGTTGAAAACTCAACAACGCGCGAATCTTTCATTTGGTCGTAAGCGAAATGCTTCGCTGATTTGCTGGACAGTTTCGTGTCGATAAAACCAAACCCTTCCCCTCTTTCGTGCTCATTTTTTACAATAAAAGATCGATTTTTTTTGCGAAAAGTGATGGTCATTCGCTTTGCTTCGCCTGTCCATTCCATTCCAGGTGGGACGATGGATTTGCGGCCAGGAAGCGTCGAGGGTGAGAAAGAGAAAGAGCTGCTCTTGCTCCACAACCAAACACGAAACACAGCAGCGAAAGTCAAAGCCAACAGGCTTTGGTCTTTGCGCGCGCGTGCGATCTTTCTCTCTCTCGGTCCCAGTGCTCTGCTACACATTGTCGAATCGAAAGAACGGCGGAACCAGATGCATCCAGATCGAACACGCGGCATTGCTAATTGATTGATTGATTGATGGGGTTGAGCATTCGCAACCCACCCACCAAACACAACACTTCATCCACTGACTGAAACCATTTTCTCATTCATACGTTGGTAAGATAGTTCCCTATTGTTCTTGTGTGGAAAGTGAAGGAATTGTTCTCTTCGTATCTCGGTTCGCCTCTCTGGACTCTTTTGCTCCTCACTCACATTACCTGACCTCATCGCGCAAAAAGCGCAAGCGAGCAGCTGCCCAAGTTGCTAAATTTCCCAAAAATGAACAGCGGGACGCCAACAGTAGCGACCAGAAGGAAACCAAGAAGCTCGTAGAAAAAGAGCGCTGCAGATCTTTCAGCATCCCATTTTGCGTACTTAGGAGCATGAACGCCGCTCCTTCATCCACTAAGTACGATATATACCCTTTTTCTGCCCTGACTGTTGTTCTGTTGCAGAGACCTGGAAGCATGCGGGTAGGTAAACGCTTTTATCCGATTCGTGTAACAAAAGAAGCGTTCGTCTGACGATTTATCCGCTATTTTAGCGCACTACAAAGAGGGCTAAATCACCAGAAATCGATAAATGGTTCAATGAACAACCAGTTCATTTGCCACCGTTTCCCTGATTGGCGCGTTTTGACTGGCGATGAAAGTGCTGATTTGGTTCTCACCTTGTATAGTACTGTCCGTTTACAAGCTTTGAACGGGATCTGAATGAACCAGTGCAAGAGTTGCTGCTAAAACCGAGTTGAAAAATGTTTCGATGAGTTTTGGGTTTATCCTCTACAAAATCGCAGCTTTTATCTGTTTGTTTCACTTAGGGGAGGGGCAGTCTCGAAAAGAGGCAGATTGTTTGTTTCTCGTTTTTGGCTCCAGTTCTGGACTCCGGCTGACTGGGTTTCTTCTGCGCTTCGGTCGCCAACGCGCCGTCCATACAAAAATACAAAGGTGCGAACACAGCTCAAGCGTCCGGCCATCACACAGACGCGCACTGGGGACTGAGAGAGACTGACTGGCAGCATGCAGGTGTCGGCGTCCGTCATATCGGCGCTGCTGGTGCTGCTGCTGGCCGCCACCGCTGACGTGTCGGCCCAAGACGCGACCACCGCGCTAGCCGCAACGCCCGCACCGAGCCCGAGCACGAACACGAGCCTGGACGACCGCGTGGTCGCATGGCTTGGCAACTATCTGAACGAGGGCGAGACGCGGCTGTTCGCGAACGACATCAAGTACATATGGGGGCTCACGATCGGCTCGGGGCTTACGGGCAACTGGAAGTCGCTGCCATCCGTGTGCGACGGCCGGCCATCCATCCAGACGCGCTCGCAGCTGATCGAGCCGAACGGCGGCTGCCCCAAGGTCTACACGGACGCGAAAGTGAGCTGCACGTGCCTCAGCGGCTACACAAACGCGACCGAGTGGCAATTCAACGTGCGCACGCGGCCCGCCGGCGTCACGAGCTTCCCGCTCGAGCTCACGGCCGCGGACACCTTCGAGATCACCTCGCTCATGACCATCATCGTGCCCGAGAACCTGACCAGCGTGTACGTTGGTTTTGTCTTGGTTTTGTTGTATGCGAGGACCCTTCGTTATTCACAGGGAGCTTTCTTTGTTCTAACGTAGCTTTTGGTTTGTTTATTTGTTTTGTGTGTATCGGCTATTGATTTGGCTCATAAAACAGAAAAATCGTCGGCAAGGACGCGGATCCGATGAAGCTCGAAGTGAAACCTGCGTCGACTGGTTGGACGGGCGTGGACGCGTCCGCGATCAAGCTTGTGACCACGAACGCGCAGACGTCCATCAAGACCGTGGAGGTGGAGAACATCGACCTCAGCACGGCGCTGGACACGACGGAGGACTACATCCCGCTCTCGCTCTCCAAGATGTACGTGGCTTTTGCTTCTGGTTTCTGAGCTACCCACTTTCCAGTTGGATGCTGACTCGTAGCTCCTTGTTGTCCTCTGTAGTGGCTTCCGAGCCTGCAACCTCTCGGAAATGAAGCCAACGTTCCTCAAGGGACTCGCCCAGCTCAAGTACCTGTACGTGGAGCTGCTCAAAGAGACAAGCAGGGATGACCGGAGACAACATGGAGGCTGACCAGCTAACTTTGTTGTTGCTTTGTATGTGTTGAACAGGGATTTGTCCATGAACGAGCTTGTTGGCGGGTACAACCGCATCAAGGAAGGGCTCTGCACGGGCGTCACGTGTCCGCTGATGTCGATGTAAGTGGTGGCTTGCTTCTGTTTGCTGTTTGCTATTTTCTTGTCTATGAGACTCATGCTTTCTTTTACTTGCCTGTCTGCAGTAACATGACGAATAATCTATTTCCAGCAATTCCAGAGAACGTCTTTTTTCTACCGAATCTGCAGTACCTGTACGTTGAACTTGAACCTGAACGCACTCCACTTCCCATTGTGGACATTGGTTTCTTACCACTCTCTTGTTCTTGTGTATCATCCTGACCAACAAAAACCAGGTACTTCAAGGGCAATCCGATCACCAATTTCACGGTCAGCGCCAAGATGTTCGAGAGCATGAAGAAGCTGACAGTCTTTGAAGTGGACGTACCAAAGGAATTGTACGACTGCACGGCGCAGAACGGAACGTGGCAGGAGACCACGCACGGTGCCAAGTTCTGCGTCATCTCCGCGACCACAGCCAGCGCAGGTGAGTTCCCCGCTCTTTCTTACTGTCCGCCTGCAAGCGTTCCTCTTTATTAATCCCGGATGCTAAGATAACTAAACGTGCATTAACTTCACCAGTTCCAGCCACGGCTGAAGAAAATTCGTCTTCGAGTGGGAGCTCGTACTTGCTGTACATTGTCATCGGCGGCTGCTTCCTGATCGCAGTGCTGCTCTTCATCGCCGTGCGCCAGCGCCGCTTGCGCAAACACGGCAAGAAGGAGAGCGACTCGATGTTTGATCACACGATCTCGTTCGACACACATTTCACGAACAACGTGCAGGTGATCAATGACCCGGTCATTGTCGCGTACCGCATCCCGTTCAAGGACATCAAGGTCGCCAACTGCATTAGTAAGGGCGGCTTCGGGCTCGTGTACAGCGGCGTGTACAACCGCCGCCGTGTGGCGATCAAGCGCATCCGTCCAGACCTCAGCGGCGACATCAAGCACGTCGAGTCCTTCATGAAGGAGATCTGTCTTATGGCGTCGCTCAACCACCCGCGTATCGTTGAGTTCATTGGTGTCGCGTGGGACACGCTGCGCAACCTCTCGGCGGTGACCGAGTTCATGGACCGCGGCGACTTGCGCGAAGTGCTGCACAGCTTCAAGCTGCGCAACTGCAGACTCACGTGGGAGAACCACAAGACCCGGTTTGCGCTGCACATCGCGGAGGCGCTGACGTACCTACATTCGCTGAACCCGAAGCTGATCCACCGCGACCTCAAGTCGAAGAACGTGCTGCTGAACGCCGACATGGACGCGAAGCTAAGCGACTTTGGTGTGTCTCGCGAGCGCCACTTTGAAGAGACCCACATGACCGCGGGCATCGGCACGTCTTTCTGGATCGCGCCCGAGGTGCTGCTCGGCAAGGACTACGACGAGCGCGCCGACATTTTCTCGCTCGGCGTCGTGCTCTCCGAGATCGACACGGACGACTACCCGTACTGGAACGCGAAGAACCCGCCGCAGAGCAAACACGAGGAGACGTCGATCCTTCGCATGGTGGCGACGGGCGAGCTCATTCCGGAGTTCACGGACGACTGCCCGAAGCCGATCCTGGAGCTGGCGCTGTCGTGTCTCAATGTGGACCCGAAGCAGCGCCCGACCGCCGCGGAAGTGGTCTACGCGCTGCAGCAGATCATGCGCGCGTCCTCGGACGCGCCGATCTCACCGGTCTCGTCCTCGTCCATGATGTCCTTGTGAGTGAGCAACGTACAAGGCTATCAGGCAAAACAAGACAACGATCGAAAGCGAGGCGCAATAGACAGGTAGAGAGAGTGTGTGCAAGGCGAATATGTGATTGTCTGTGTTGATTCGATGAAGTTGGTCTTGAGAAATAATAATAAGGTATTTTGTGAACAGACTGGGTTGGAGGAACAGCGTGACACGTGTGACATGGTGGAACTCGGTCTAATGCCAATGCGATTGACAGGTCTCACTTGAGGTTTTGCATTTTGTCCAGATACCGGAAAATAATGTTTCGCAAGGTGATGAATATCAATCTGTTCACTATGTCTTTGCCCTTGAACGTCCAAGATAGACCAACCCTGCTCATATTTTTAGCAAAATAGAGCGTCATGCCAGGTGTCCCCAGCC
Organism: Globisporangium spiculum; assembly: GCA_023335655.1. Taxonomy (NCBI): domain Eukaryota; phylum Oomycota; class Peronosporomycetes; order Pythiales; family Pythiaceae; genus Globisporangium; species Globisporangium spiculum. Next base: position 25,866 of record JAADVO010000351.1, on the reverse strand, counting down.
GAACTCGCGAGTGATACGCATTTTTGCCAAGTGAAGAGACACACGACGTAGCCCCAGCTCGAGCAGGCCCACGATTGCCGCCATTCTTGCGATGCATTCCATCCGCTCTCGGATGGGAGTGTCGGCTGAACTACTCAGTCGCCGCAAATTCCGCCTCTTCTGGGTCCTCATTTTGCTCGCGCACATGTATTGCGCAGCGTACCTGCTCGTCTTTGCGGCATTTCACGTGGTGCTCAGCACGCAGAGCTACTTCGTGCGTCAGCTCGCGGTCGAGACAAATCTCGTCTTTGTGGTAGTGGTCTACGTCGTCTCAAGTGGACTGCACGTGCATCGGCTTGGCAGCATCATCTACAGCTCAATCAGGTATCGAGCGCTCCGGTTCGAGTGTGAATCAAAGCCAAAACCAAAGCCAAGACAACGCGAACTCATGGCTCTCAAATCTGCAATAGCGATTTTATCAGAGACGACGCAGCAGAAATGGACCTTGTGCGGAGCAACGAAGCTCTGGAAGAAGTACCTGGAGCGAAGCGAGATCTTTGGAATCTTCGGCGTGCACGGCGACATTAGGATCTGGTGCGTCGAGTGCCTCAACCTGGGTGCGCATTTGTTCCAGGCGAATCGCTGGAGCATCCTCGCGCGTCCAATGGCAACGTTCACGGTTTCCGTGCTCATTGCATGCGAGTGTCTCTATCCAGCGGTCTTCCACCGGTTTAGTGGAAATACGCCAGGTCGAAGCGAGCGCGCTTGCTGCTGGTCGATATCGTCATTGACACGCTGCTCTGCGTCCTCATCCCGTCGTGGCTCGTGGCGCCATTTGTTTGGCAGTACCTCGCAGATCCCCATATGGTAAACTCCAATTTCTCCGAGACGTGGTACGCCGAAGGTGTGCTGACGTTCAAACAGTCGCTCGCGACAACGCCGTTGGACCTCATCACCAAGTTGTCGCCGTTCTACTTCAACTACATGTCGCTCGTCGAGATCTCGAGCGGAGCACATCTGTCAGCAGCGACGTAAAATCCCTTGGCTGTCGCCCCAGATTCAGAATGGTGTAACCAAAGGTTCAGCTCCATCCGAGTCCATCCAGAACTAGTGCTGCGTCCGGACGCACCTTTGAAGATCACGCGGCAGCAAATCCACAACATTCGAATGAAAAAGATCTGGTTCTGGCACATGCGACTCGTGTTTGCGAGTTTTGGTCTGATATTCGTATTGATGGCGCTCGCATCATCTGGAGCGCTGAAACCAGTTCCGCTACTTTGCCGCGAAGGCTGTCTCTATGTGATTGCTCCACGGTTCCCAAAGAGATGCAACTGCATCGTCCAGGAGCTCAATTGCGAAAAGCTCAATATCAGCGGCTCCGATGGCATCGACAAAGAGCTCGACGGATACTCGGAGGACGAGTATACGGTCGTGCTCATCCTGAACGACTGCAAGGGATTGGTTATTCCAAAGTCAATCCGGAATCTACCAAACCTGCTCGGGCTGCACGTCTACACATCAGAGTTGGTCGAGTGGGGCGAAGACGCAGCGCTCACCTCGGACGCATTCGCCTCCATCTCGTACATCGTCTTCGTCAACACGACGCTGCCAGAGATCCCCGCGGGACTGCTCACGAATCTGGCGTCCACCGTCCAGGACGTTGAGATCATTGCGTTGTCGACGCCGCTGGTCCTGCCGGAAAACCTCCACGAAAAATGGCCGACCGTCGGCACGCTGCACTTGGAGCGATGTAACCTTGGGACGTTTCCGGAACCTCTGTTGCGCATGGAGAGCCTCAAGCAACTCTCGCTCGCGGGCAACTCGATCGCTGATCTCCCTGAACCGCTCTTCGCCTCGCCGCTCTTCGCGTCTCTTGGGTACTTGGTCCTTTCAGCGAACCCAAGTCTGACGCACTTGCCGCCGAATCTGGACGCAGCGACGTCGTTGCTGGAGATCTACGTGGACGCCACCAGCGTTGTGGAGCTGAATCTCACGGGTTTGGACAAGTCCAGCAGCGATCTGAAAGTCAGTGCAGCGCAGAGTCCAGTGTGTGAGAGTGGCTCTGCGAGCAGCAGGAGCAGCGCCAGCAAAAGCACTCGGGTGTCTTGCGACGGATTGTATGGCGGCACGTACACGCTTGGTGTCTACCCTTTGCTGCCAGAGCAGCGGACGACTCGTAATGCGAACTTCCTGCCCGTGGATCTCTGAGAATGACGACCAGTTGACATGACCGCTGATCAAAACCACCAGTATTTGGAGAAGTAGGAAGCAAATCAGCCTGACATTGTTCGTCTTTCTTCATTTCGCGGTTTGTCAAAAACGACATGAAGGTCACTCACACACTCATTTGACGTCAGTGGCAAGTATCCGTCGATCTGTCATCGTTGGCCTACCTACACCTGATTAAAGAAGAAAGTCAAACGCGAGTTGTTCAAAAAAAAGTCCCAACTGGTTTTTCCACGAGGTCTACGCTGACGACACAAGTCTGGCAGCAACGCAACGAAACTTACTGCGAGTTGACACTCGAGGCCGACTGGATGACCTGGCGCAGAGTCTTCATCTCCGATTCCAAGCGAGCCAAGCGGTCCATCGCCTGCTCCAAGGTCATGCCGCGCTCCGCGAACGACGAGCGCACGGCACGGCCGGCGACGAACGAGTCGCGCATGCTCGACTCGCTGTTGACAAACGACGCGCCGAGACGGATGCGGTTCTGGCGCATAGTCTCCTGGCGCATGTACTTCTTGCTGCTCACCTTCTCATTGTACACGTTGATCTGGTTCACACGCTCGAGGAGATACACGAGCACAACCTTGCCGAGATCCTGTACGAAGAACCAGATGGTGCAGTACACCCACACGAAACCAGCCAGCTTTGGCGAGATGGCTTCCATCTCAGTGAACGGCCAGAAGATCGCGAGCAGAGTCGAGATGATCGTGGCGAAGATCGCAGCCGACGCCAAGAGGCGGCCTGGCGCGCGTGAGAAGAAGAAGCCTTCGGTACGCGCCGTGAACACGGTCATGAAGTCCGAGAGCGAGATCTTGAGGTACATCATCATCATCACCTGGTCGTATGGCAGGTTGCCGAGACCGAAGTACGCGAGCACACCGTCCTCGTTCCACGAGTCGAGACCCCAGAAGAGGATCAAGAGGGAGCTGGCGACGGCGATGATACCGAGCGTGGTCGAGACCCAGTAGATGCGAGGCAAGTTCCACGACTCCGGGCGCTTCGATGGCACCACATTGTCGTACGCGATCGAGATGATCGTACCGTCGTTCAAGATCGTGATCAACACAAGCGCGATAACTGGCAGCTTGAAGTACGGGTCCACGGCTTCCGTGCTGGCGTTGTCGTTGTATGGGCAGTCGCCACGGTGTGGCACAAAGTGAGGGAAGCGGCAGCTGTCTGGGTGGAAGAGTAGCACCGAGATGAAGAAAAAGAGCAGCAGCTGGATCGTACACGCAATGCGGTACGTCACGTAGTTGCGCATGCGCTGGAAGATCTTGCGCGACAGGGTAATCGCATTGATGATCACCGAGAGACCTGGCTTCGTGAGCACAATGTCGGCGGCAGCACGGGCGGCGTCAGTCGAGCCTTCCACAGCGATACCGACATCCGCCTTCTTGAGCGCAGGCGCGTCGTTCACACCGTCACCAGTCATACCGCACACCCATCCACGCTGACGCAGGATCTCGACAATCAAAAACTTGTGCTCTGGGAACACTTGCGCGAAACCATCCGCGCTTTCGACAATGGCGCCGTAGTCGTGGCCCAAAGTGCCCGAGAGGCCATCTTCCACGCGCGCAGTTGGCAGCACGTCCGTGCCCAAGATGGTCGTGCCCATTCCAAGCATGCGGCACGTTTCCACGGCGATCGCAGCCTGGTCACCAGTAATCATTTTAACAGCGATACCGTTGGCGTGAGCCATCTCGATGGTGTGCTTGGTGTCGTGGCGAGGAGGGTCCAAGAACGTCATGATGCCCAAGAAGATCCAGCCACCCTCAACAGCCTCGTCAGTGCGGCCGACAGCGAGCGAGCGGATACCACGGCGAGCGAGGTCCAGAACCTTGGCTTCCACAGCTTCTTGGATCTCCTCAATGTTGTGTGTCAAGCCCAAAATGATCTGTGGCGCACCCTTGGTGACCTTGAACACGCGGCCGTCTGGGCCACGGATCGTCGATTCCGTGCGCTTGACCGTTGGGTCAAACGGCATGTGGTCCAGCATGGTGAACTGGTCCAGAGGACGCAAGTCAATCGCGTTGAGCACGAGCGTGTCGAGCGCGTCCTTAGGGGGCTCCTTCCACTTGGCGGCGAGCGCAGCGGACACGAGCACATCTTCACGGGTGGCGCTTGGGTAGAAGATCGGCAAGTCGTCCTGGAGTTCCATCTTGTTGCGCGTGAGCGTACCGGTCTTGTCCGAGCAGAGCATGTTCATGCCCGAGAGCGTCTCAATCGACTGCAACTGGGTCACAATCACCTTCTCCTCCGCGAGCTTGCGCGAGCCGAGCGCCATCGTGGACGTGCACACAACCTGCATCGCAATTGGGATCGACGCGACGAGCAGCACGACGCAGAACGCGATCGCCTCAAGAAAATCCTCGCCGTTGTAGAGCAGGTAGCCCAAGCAAAAGCCCACGAGCACGAACGAAATCGCCATGAGGAACATCGTGATGCGGATGAGGATCTTCTGGAAGTGCGACACTTCGTCCACCGACGAGATGAGCGACGCGGTCTTGCCGAAGAACGTCTGCGAGCCCGTGGCGGTCACGACAGCCTCGATCTCGCCGCGGGTCACGGTTGAGCCCATTTTGGCGTTGTCGCCGGCAACCATGGTCACTGGGAACGACTCGCCCGTGAGCGCGGCTTGGTCGATCTGCACAGCGTTGCCCTCGCAGAGGTCGCAGTCAGCTGGGACGGCCGAGCCCGCCGAGAGCGTGACACGGTCGCCCGGCACAAGCAGCGCGGCGTTGATCGTCTGGTGCACGCCATCACGGATGACGAGCGCCTCTGGCTTGAGACTGGCCTTGAGCGCGGCGACGGCGTTACCGGCCTTGAGCTCCTCGTACCAGCCGACCGTGCCGTTGAGGATCTGCAGGAAGAGCAGCACGAAGAAGTCGGGCATGTCCTTGGTGAGCAGCTCGACGAAGATCGCGAGCCAGATCATGATCGGCATGGGGCCCCAGAACTGCTCGGCGAGTTTGATCCACGGAGATTTCTCCTTCGTGGCGAGCTCGTTCGGGCCGAAGAGCTTGAGGCGGCGCGCGGCCTCGACCGTGCTCAGGCCGGACTCGTGCGTGTCGAAGAGCGAGCGCTTGTCCACGCCCATGTAGAAGCGGTCGTCGTCGCCATCGGCTTGCTGGTAGCTGTGCTCGCTGCCGCCGTTGGCCAGCAGCGGACTCTTCTCGGTCGCGGGCATCGTGTCTGTGGGGGTGACTGCGGGCTTCCGGGCGAAATCTCGAATGAGGGGGAAAGTGCGCGGATGAGAAGCAGGCTGCGCAACTGCCAGAGTCGTTTGTTGTGTGAGCAAGCAAGAAGTCGTGCGTTGCGGACTCGACCAAAAATGTACGGTGGTGGTGGTGGAGGCGCGTTGTGTGAGTGAGTGTGAGTGAGTGTGAGCGAGGGCGGAAATCCGCAGCCACCTTGTGTGTTAAGAGGGGGACCGACCTCAGCCGAAGATATGCGCAGTGTCGCATTGAATAATGGGAACTGATTTAGCACAGCATTTGCGAAGCCATATTGCTGTACATGTCTTACCTCAGTATATATTCCTGCGTTTGGACCAAATTTCTCTGAAATGAACTGATTTAGTCTTCGTAGCTACAACAAGTCAACACTGTCTGCAGCTACTTGAGCCAAGCTCTATGCAGAATGCGGAATGGATGCGGACCGCGCTCCTCCCAAATATCCACAGAGGATCTGTGGGAGGAGATTCCGTGGTGAAAGAAAAACAGAACTCAGGCTCTTTTTTCAGCCAATCAGCAGACGTTAAACTCGGTAATCGTCCGCCAATTGGCGCGGAAACAAGATCCGCCTGCAAACCAGCCAGCACAACAACAGAAGGGGGACAGCCAGCCAACACACACACACATGCACACACGTGGTGAGGACAGTCACGTCGCTGCAAAGCTGAAGCGCAAACTCGCCAAACAGCAGCAGATGCGAGGCTGAAATGAAATGAAATGGAAAATGAACAGCAAGCAGCCGGTGTGTCGCAGCACCAGCAGTCTCCATTATGCACGGACAAAAATATTCAGCGCCAGATGGTGGTCGCCGCTTGGTTTGTTATCAGAGGTATCTTTGGCGGCAGATATGCTGCTTATTCGTTTGTTTTTGGTGGGTGGCGGTGCGTTTGTGCGAGCAAGTTCGCATCTCTCCCACCTTGTTGTTGTTCATTTGCGCATTTGCGCATTTGCTGCTTGCTTGTTTGTTTGCTTTGCTGCCGCGTGACTTGCGCGCGAGTTGCACATTTGTGGGAAGTTTGATTTCAGCGAGTGCCAACATGGCGTCACGCACACCCATGCGCGAGGTTCTTTCAGTGCAATCTCTTTTGAGTCTCCTCCTGATCATGGTTGCATGTTATTGGCTTGACTTTTCATGCGGGACGCGTCTTCTAAAGGTGAAGAAAGTTGGACACGCGAGTCTCGATCGGATGAGTACTTCGTGCGGGTTCACTCGTCGCGTGCGTGTTGCGAGGTCCCACCTTCGCAATAGGACACTCACGGGTATTCATTGAGCAGGCAGACAGCCCATATCCATTGTTCCGTGGTGGTGGTGGTGGTGGTGGTGGCTCGAAATATTCGCGTTCGTGGCTTCCATCCTGTGTGGCGAATATTTGCTCCTGCTCATTATCAAGCATTGGTGCAATTCGTGGGTATTTGTGCAGTGATCAGCCGCTCGTGCGTGTCCAGTCCCTGCTGCATTTTCCTATACGTCACTGTTTATTAGGAATGAATAAACACAGTCAAAAACTTGTTGCCGCGTGAATGGCTATCAGTACATTTGTGTCCTATCCTGAGCTCATATCACTCCAGCACAGAATACATCAGCTCACAACAATATGATGCATAATCTGTAGACGTTGAAATGCTCTACAGGGACCCAGTGTGTGTTGTATACCATGAAGGGCTACACCATGTACTCGATACGCGCAAGTGCCAGAGCTGGATAACAACACCACGGCTCCACCAGGAATTTTTCCACAAGGACATCATCGATTGATCGAGTGTCGCCCCAAACTGTGTGTTGTCTGTGACGTGTGTTTATCCTGAACTCTACGGTATAGGTGTATGTTACAACATAACGTAACATTCGATTTAGCATGCGATTCATGGTTGGTACGTTCGTGCAACATCCGTTCGGAACAATCAACATCTTGGGCAAGCGATAACGCGAAGATCTCTGACTTGAAGCGCCGCGGCTGCACATCTGTGTATATCGGAAGTATCTACGCATTTCTCCTCCATCATCACGCACAAAAGGCGACGTCGGCATTCCCACCATCAAGCACGAGTCCTGTAGCTATATAGGATCGGTCGCAATGGCGCGATGTTCTCTCCTTCGCCTGCTCGTGCTACTGCTCTTGGGTGTTGTTCATCATGTAAGTCGACTTGGTGTCTTTCTACATGAGTTGACCGAGCTTTCCTATGAGCAGGTAAGACGCAGCGATTTGAATCCACTGTTGTGTTCGCTCTCTGTAACAGGCGGTGGGCGCGTTTGAGAGCCCATTCGCAGGATGGCTCGAGACGGTCAAAGATGATTCGCACGAGCCGCACGAAGAGGCCGAGTCAGCACAAGTACAACAGCAACGGCATCACGATGAGGGAGCAGAGAACCATATCGCAGCAGCAGTAGCAAGAGAAAAAGAAGGAGAAAACGAAGAACAGCAACAGCACTATCGAGAGGACGAATTGAAAGCGGCTGACGAAGAGCTCAATGGAGCGGAACACCAGCCTTTGCATCGCGACACGGAACCATCATGGGACGCATTCGCAGAGAAACAGCGAGAAGAAACTCTCGAAGATCGCAGATTGGTGGGTGGTATTTTTCGATTTTGGTGTGCGACGCTGGAGCGACGCCAGCGTCGCACAATGGAGTCCAGTATCCCGCAGTTGTGGAGATATGAGAGAGCTGCGAAATGCATCACTCATCTCACTGAGCCACTTCTTTCTCTCTGCTTGTGTCAATAATGCGCAGTTGGAGGAAGTTGCAACAGCCACAGAGGTGTGGAAAGATGAACCGGACGAGTTTGCTGGTCTCGAGGGCCTCGACCTGTCGCCGTTCAACATGTACATCGCCGACAAGGCCGTGCTTGTGCGGCTGCTCGACTGGGCGTACGACCGTGTCGCGCACTTGTCGCGCTTCAGCGACGGCTTTGTGCACGCAGAAGAGCTCGGCAGGTGTGTTAGTGATCGTTCTCTCAATGTATGTGTATTGTGACTGCTAACTCGTTGCTTTTGACTGCGTGCTGAACAGATTGTTTTACCTGGCATTGAACCCGACCGAAGAGAACGTACCAAGCGAGTACATTGACCTGGTAGACGCGGCGGCGGACGAGATGCGCGTGGCGCAGGGGCTGCTGGATGACGAGATGGCCGTGCCGCGCGGCTTTATTGGGCGCGGGATGCCGCTGCGCTCGCTGCAGCACCTGGCGCAGCAGATGCACGAGCACCACTCGTGGCGGCGGCTCACAGAGGTCGCACCTGTTGCTGGGACTCGCGCCAGTGAGCTCTGAGCCAATTGCGCGCAGTGATGAACAGGACGTGGCTGTGCAGAAGGTCGCTAGAATAATACTGGAAAAAAAAACATTGCGAAATGCGAGTGGGTGTTTAGTGGTGGTCGTGGGTTTGGTGCTTGGTGTTTGGAGCGTTCGTCGACCAACTGAGAGTCGTGCAAGAGGTGGATACAGTCGTTCCCATTGGCTACAGCCCCACTGCCAAAATTGTGCAGTATAGGTGGTGAAAGGCGGTTACCACCGCCACCAGGTAGTCAATACCCCTGTGCAATGCAGCACACGCACACACACAGCGGCTTGGCTCAGTTGACTGGAGCTTTCTCGGGAAAGAAGGCCGCGCCGCACCGCGTGTGCCGCGTGCCTTCGCTTCAAGATCGCTCGCCCCACGCGTCCTTTTGCAGTTCTTTTGAATTTTGGATCGAGCGCCTGTTTATGCACAAAGCGCGTGTTGTCTTTGGCCAATCATATTCGAAGCAGAATATCATTGGCTGTTGATTATTTTGAGCACGCTATAATTGGTTAGATTTGATGTGGCAATCACGACTCTATTTTAGCCAATCGAAGCGTTCTCGAACCAGCCAGCAAAACATTCGACGCGATTCGTTGGGCCGTTTGGACAACTGATCCTTGTTGATGATTGCGGACTGTGAGTGCGAGAGTGTGTGTGTGTGTGTGGTGGCCCCGCTGAGGCAGGTTGCGCAAGTGCAAGCACATCCGAATTTGCAGGCACGATGGCGCATCGGCAACAGCAGCTCAAGCTTGATAACCGACAGGAGTCGCTCGCGGGTGCGGAGCTGACGCTCAAGAAGGCGGCGGCGGCCTCGGGCGGCGCGCTGCTCACGTCACTTTTCGTGACGCCGCTGGACGTCGCCAAGGTGCGGCTGCAGTCGCAGGTGGCCGCCCGCTTCACCGTTAGCAGACCTAGCGCTGTGGTGATCTCTTCGTCGTCCTCGTCAATGTCGATGATCAGCGCCGCGATGGAGCACTGCCGCTGCAAGGGCCGCTGTCCGTGCAACCGCACGATGACGCGCTCCGTGGACCATTTGGTGTCGCGTCCGGGCGTACTCTCGTGCATGCGCATGTCGTGCTCCAGATCTACAGCTTCAGTAGGACTGTCGTCGTCGGTCACTGCTGCTACTGCTATGGTGGTGGGCTCTCAGAGAGCAAAGCAAGTCAAGTTGAGCGGCACGTCGCACGCACTGCGCCACATCTTTCAGACCGAGGGCATCAGCGGACTCTTCTCCGGTCTGTCGCCGACCATGATGATCGCGGTGCCGTCGACGGTGCTTTACTACATCTCGTACGACCTGTTGCTTCAGAAGGGACGTCAGCAGATCCCAGAATACGAAGCCATTGTGCCGTTGATGGCAGGGACTACCGCGCGGGTCATCGCGGCGTCCATCACTTCGCCCATCGAGCTGATCCGCACAAGAATGCAGGGCAACCCGAACGCACGTGGCATCGTGACCACGTTTCACCACGCGATCCGGAGTGGCGGCTACCAGTCCCTCTTGAATGGCCTCGGCGCGACATTGGCACGCGACGTCCCGTTCTCGGCGATCTACTGGACTTCTTACGAGAGCCTGCAGCAGCGATGCAGCGCCATAGAGGCCGAGCTGTCGCTCAGTCGCACCCAGCGAGCGTTTGCCTGCGGTGCGATGTCTGGCGCGATCGCCGCGACCTTGACGACCCCTTTCGATGTCGTGAAGACGCTCCAGCAGGTCAAGATCCCCACTTCGCTGGGAGCGAACCCGTCTGGCGCAGACGTGCTCAAGCAGATCATGGCGACCCAGGGCGTGCGTGGCGCATTCACGGGGCTGAGTGCGCGTCTGGCTCGCGTGACGCCCTCGTGCGCGATCATGATTTCCTGCTACGAGCTCGGGAAGGAGAAGCTCGGACTTCCATGAGCCATGAGTGAAATGGGGGAAAAAGAGGAATGGGAAAAGAAGACATCCAGCAGTATTTGTATACCGCCATCATCTCCATCACAACTACCATCACCCTGTACAACCAACCAGCCAGCTGGCCAACCAAGTCGATTCGCCGTGAAGGTCGAAAATGGCGGCTCACTGGTTTAAGTTATCTCAAGTAAATATATGCTTGCTTGTGTGAATACCCACCAAAATGTACCGATTTAAGCCAGAGTTGTGTGGTTTGACTTTTTAGAACGTGACCTGAGTATGAGGCTTTTAAGCCACACCATGTTCACCCTACGGTATCGATCCGATCCAGTCGCACCGCACACAACAATCCATGCCCCCAACTTAATGTTTTCAAAGTCCCCAAATTTAGAAGAATAATTATTCCATCGTCTAAATTGTCTTGAACATAATCAATTGCCTAAAATAAAAGCTCGTATTCACCCAAAAGAAGCCTGGCCCGGTGGTCTCTCTGACATGAAATGCCTGGGCCATAAAGCCGAGCGAACAGCTCATGTTTTTGTGTCGCGAACGCATTGGAAATCAAAGCTTCGAAGGCAAGAGCACATTCATTATTCGTAGACGCTCCTCCTCCAGCGCAAGATGTTCGCCGTCCGACAGAGCGCCGCACGCGCGGTCGTCGCCCCAGTGAGTGTCCTTATATCCATGCGCCAATCTCATTGCTCCGTGAGTAGCTCTGTGGACTGACGCCGTTGCTGGCACTGTACTTGGTCTGATTCACACAGAAGCGAATGGGCCTCGCGGGCAACAACGTGAGTCGCTACCAGACGCTCGTGAAGCCCCTCGTGGCGCCATCCAAGCCGCTTTTGCAGCGCCCAGTGTGGCTTCGCAGCGCGGCCCACGCGCCGTCGAAGCAGCCACTCATTTACTCCACTAAGAACCGAGTACGTTGCTATAAAGCTGCTGTAGTTATCACTGTGTAGATGGCATGTTGCTCACCCATTGCGTATCTGTGTGCGTAATGTATCGATTGCGAGCAGAAGTTTGCGGCGACAGCCGGAGCGACAATTGAGAACGCCGCGGCAAACCGCCCAGTGGCGTTCTGGCTGCTCGGCGTGGCTGGCCTCGTGGGAGGCATGATCGCTGTCGGTGGCGCGACGCGCCTCACGCGCTCGGGCCTCTCGATGGTCGAATGGAAACCGCACGGCGGATTGCCGCCGATCACGCGCGAAGAGTGGGAAGAGGAGTTTGAAAAATACAAGCAGTTCCCAGAATACCAGCAGCGCAAGGGCATGGTGCGTGTTGTGTTGTATTGTGCTGAACCGAAGTCTGGCTTTGAAGGATGAGCAGTATGATACTAACTTGTGTCTTCTGATGTCAATAATACAGAGCCTGAACGAGTTCAAGGCCATTTATGCGTGGGAGTACGGTCACCGCATGCTCGGCCGCACCATCGGCTTGGCGTACGGCCTCCCGCTCGCGTACTTTGCGCTCCGCAAGCGCCTCCCACGAGAGCTCTACGGCCGCTTTGCGTTCCTGCTCGGTCTCGGCGCCACCCAGGGAGCCATCGGGTGGTGGATGGTGCGCAGTGGACTCGAGGAGCACGGCAAGGAGCAGCTCGAGAAGCAGAATGAAGTGCGCGTGAGCCCGTACCGTCTCGCGACCCACTTGGGCTTCGCGTTCACGACGCTCGGTGTTCTCCTCTGGACGGGCTTCTCGGTGCTCTCGCCGCCGTCGCGCGCTGCGCTGACGCGTGAGATGATCTCGCCGGACGTGCTGAAGGAGGCGACGAAGATCCGCAAATACTTTGCGAAGCTGTCGACGCTCGTGGGCTACACGATCCTGTCTGGCGCGTTCGTCGCCGGCACGGACGCCGGTCTGTCGTTCAACACGTTCCCGAAGATGGGTGACCAGTGGATCCCAGATGACCTCTTTGTGCTCGAGCCAAAGTACAAGAACTTTTTCGAGAACGTGCCGCTCGTGCAGCTTGACCACCGCATCTTGGCGATCAGCACGATCACGGGCTACTCGGCAGTGTACGCGATGGCGAGACGCGCGCACATCTGGAACCAGCTGCCGCAGCAGACCCGCACGGCGCTGAACCTGAGCATGGCGGCGGTCGTGGGCCAGGTCTCGCTCGGCATCACCACGCTGCTGATGTGCGTGCCCGTGCCGCTGGGTGTCGCGCACCAGAGCGGCGCCATGGTGCTGCTCGGAACCACCACGTACGCGCTGCACTCAATGAACTTTGCCAAGGCCGCCGCCGTGACCGCCGCCAAGGTCGTACCAAAGATCCTATAGACACCCACACGCAGGATCACAGCCATGTCAAAACGGTAACGCCAACTGCACCCATCATAATACATTCACACAACACAGTACATATTTCAACATCCCAGCCGTTGAGCGCCCCATTCATCGCAGTCGTATGAGCCAGCCAACAAACGACACTTCACCACCACCACCGTTTTCTTCCTCGTGATTGTTCCAAAGATTCTGCTACCTTGCAGCGAGCGGTTGACAAGCATCCTTCAAGGTGGCTCTCCTTTTATTGGTAGATAAAAGGTGACAAACATCTCCTATTGGCTGAAATTGATGTTTCCGATCCGATGTTTCCTTTTCCTTTCCGTTCGCAGATCGCTCACTTCGCTGATTTGCTTCATTCTTGATCTTCAGCATCGAAAGAGAAGGCGAAGAGAAGAGATGGCGGAGGCGAGCAACCAGTACGGGGACCACCTGGTGCGTTCTGCGAGCGCGTCTGCCTGTATATGTATATACGCGTACAGTCAATAGACTCAAGACCCTACTGTTTCTGTGTATGTCTCTCTCTCTCTCTCTTTCTGAGTCTAGGTCTGGTTTGCGTTCTTCTGCATCATCTACATCGCGTTCTACTTCTTCACGAGTCCGTTCGTGGGCAACCCGGAGCTGCTCAACTCATGGACGCCCTACGTGTACATCTCCATGGTGCTCTACGGCTGGCTTGTGGCGGCCGCAGCGCTGCACATCCCCGTCAACTCGCTCGGGCAGCTCGGTGCGACAATCAAGCAGCCAGTGCGTTCTCCATGTGTCATTTGTGTGTGCATGTGGATCTGCTTAGCATGTACGTCTACTTACTCTTTCTGTGGATGTAACTGTACAGATCTCGCTGCTCTTCCCGTTCTTTTCGGTCAGCTTCGTGTTCCTCGTGGCGTTTGAGCTGCTCATGGTGCTCTTCCTGCCGCGCATCACCAAGAAGCTCGGACTCGCGTGGCGCGTTGCCAACGTCACGTACGTGTCATATCCATACCCGTCTTTTACTACTACTACAGCGGCAGCATTGACACGATTTTTTAACTCACACTGCCGCTATATCTAAATGCACAGGTTGATGCGCTCGTTCATGAACGTACTGCGCAACAGCGCGGGTATCAGCGTGGCCTGCGTGGCGCTGATCATCCATTGTGACGCGACGCTCGAGGGTGACTCCGAGAATGAGGCGACATACAACCGCCACGCGTGCGAGAAGGTGTTCAAGTTCTCGAACGCCGAGATGGACACGATCGTACCCGCGAGCTACCGCGGTGCACTGCTGATCTGGTTCGCCGGCATGGTGCTCGCGATCACGAACTTTGTGCTTGAGCGCATCAGCGGCATCCAGATGATCTCGTTCCACTGGCTGCTCGACCGCAACGAAGAGGACGACCCGATGCCCGGCGAGCAGCTGCACGAGAAGCTACCGCACGACCACAACTTGCCCATGGTGCCCTGGTACTCCATGTTCCTCTTCGACACGGCGTTCGAGCTGCTCATCTCGCTCAAGGTGTTTCTCGGCCGATTTGATCAGCGCTCAATGCAAAAGACGCTCTACCCGGACGAGAGCGACTACATGTTTGACCACCTGGCCGGTCGAGAGGAGCTCTGGCTTGACTTCATGGCGGACTGCGGTGACGGCTTCAACAGCAGCTACCAGATCGCGCGGCTTCTTGCACAACCGAACTTGGAAGTGGACTGCGAGGTGCGCGTGCCGCACCCGACGAAGAAGAACAAGACGATTTCGAAGATCGAGAAGCGTGTATTTCCTCGTGGCGATACGCTCGTGATCGGTGGCGACCTCGCGTACCCGCACCCAGACCCGGAGAGCTACGAGACGCGGCTCTGGCGATGCTTTGAGTACGCGATGAAGCCCCCGAAGGAGTACGACCCTGCTGCGATCTCCACTTCGAAAACGAACCTGCCTGACGATTGCGAGACGCTGCGCGACTACAAGGGTCCGACTGTGTTTGCCGTGCCCGGGAACCATGACTGGTTCGATGGGCTGAACACTTTCACGCGCTACATTTGCCATCGCGACTGGCTCGGCGGCTGGTTCCTGCCGCAGAAGACGAGCCATTTCTGCCTCAAGCTCCCGCACGGCTGGTGGCTCTTTGGCGTCGACCTCGCGCTTGAGGACGACGTAAACATTGAGCAGTTTGCGCTCTTCAAAAACATCGCAGATACGCAGATGGGTGAGGACGACCAAGTGATCCTCGTGACCCATGAGCCACGCTGGCTGCTGGATGTGTATGAGCAGCGCGACAACTCGGAGGAGAAGCTATCGTTCCTGGTGAACAATGTGTTGAAGGGCAGGGTGGCGCTGCGACTCGCTGGTGATATCCACAACTACACGCGACACTCGCTAAAACAACAAGACCCACCAGTCCCGATGCAATCGCCACCACCACCGGTACAGCCAGCAGCCCCAGTGCGGCGATCGCCTTCGAGAGTCACGTCGCCACGAATGGGTCCGTCGATCCTCGGACGGCGCCCGTCGTTCACTTTCCAAAAGATCCTGTCGCCGACACGCAAGCATTTCCCACACATGTACCCAGATGACGAGCCAGAATCCCCAAAGAGCTCGAGCTTGCTTGAGTTCCTCCTGCCGACGACAACTCCGGAGGAACCAACGACAACTGCTACCAGTCCAGCTACTACTCCAACGCATCGCGCAGCTGAGCATCTGATCGTCGCAGGTGGCGGAGGCGCGTTCCTGCACCCCACGCATGCTCCAAAATGCACGAACCTCAAGGCGAACGGCGCTGAGTACGAGCAGGAGAAGTGCTACCCGCCAGTTCACGTCTCGAAGTACGTGTGTGTTACTTGCTGCGAACATTGGCAAAGTGTCAGTATGCTGACTTTGTGTGTTGTTGTTTTTTTCCAGACGCTATGCTCTGTTGAACGTGTTTGGTTTTCGGCGCATCAACTGGCGATTCGACATTGTCGGCGGACTTGCGGTAAGGTTTTCTGCTAGCAAAATATGGCATAGTCTGGCAAAGGGATGCTGATCCGTCACTTTCGTCATGCCTCTATACTAGTACTTTGCGATGGTACTCTCGATGTTCCCGCGGTGCTCGGTGAGCTCGATCTACGCCAGCCTCACGTGGCAGGACGCGGCGGTGCAGTTTGTCCAGGAGCTCATCGCGGTCCAAGTGGAGATGGTAACCGTCTCGTATGTGTCGCTCTTCACGTTCACAATCATGGTCGTGACGCTGATCGTGTTCGCGGACTGCACGTCACTGCCGAAGAAGTGCGTGACGGGCGTGCTGATCTCGAGTCTGCACTGCCTGGCGGCGTTCACGATCCTGCTGGTGTTCGAGTGCATCCTGGAAATCGCGACGGTGCGCGGCACGCTGGGACGCGAGGGAGCGCACTCTCTCTACGACTACTTCAGCAGCACGCTGCCGGACTTCTCTCGCCTGGCACGCTTCGACGTGTTCAACCTCGCGCACCTCTTTGCCGAGTTCATGAAGATCTGCATGACGATCTTTGACGGTACGTGTATGCGTTTGCCATCATTTTTATCAGTGCACCCATGTGTCTCCAAGATGGCTACATTTTGACTGGACTGTAACTGACGAGTGGCTCTCTATCAATTGAAACATACAGTGCCTGAAGTGATTGCGATCCACCGAATCAAGGTATGGTAGTCAGAATGTATTCAGATACACTGCTATTGTTCCATAATGTGTTGTTGGGTTGAGTGAAGATGACGACGTCTACTGACACACATCACATCACTTGTGCAACTTGCTCACCACCACTAGATCTGCGAGGGCGGCTTTGAGACGCTGAGCCGCATGGAGCAGTGGACGTACTACGTGAGCGTGCTGCCGTACTTCTGGGTGCTCGCGACGCCCGTGGTTGGCGCCGTGTTCGGGCTCTACCTGTACATCGCGCTCAACGTGTTCGAGTGCCACTACAACGAAGCGTTCTCGGCGCTGCGTATCTCGAGCTACAAGAACTTTCTGCGTCTGCATATCCAGCCGAACGGCGATCTCGAGGTGTTTGCGTTCGGCATTGACAAGATGCCGCGCAAGTGGTGCAGGTGCGTTTCTTGCTTGCTTGTTTGCTTGCGTGTTTGTTTTGTGTAAACTAGTGTCCATGTTGCTAACGCAACATTCTCTTGCTTGATGCTTGCTTGCATTGGTTTTTATTAGAGACCCGCACTGGAGCGGCGGCACACACATGACGCAGGAGAACCAGCAGCCATCGCACAAGTGGCGCTTCCCGAGCTACTGGAAGCCCGTGGTGACGAAGGTGGACAGCATGCTGCGCCTCGACTTTGAGAACCCGTCACTCGACGCCAAGTTCAACACGACGGACCGCTCGAATGTGCAGCTGATCGACCGTGTGCTGTTGCCCAAGCACCGCCCCGCGGTTGCCGAGCCAGCCGTGAAGAGCAACAGCAATGGCAATGGCGGCGCAAACAGGCGTGGCAAGTAAGCAAACAAATTCTTTCAAGCCATTGGAGTTGGCAAAGGCGCGACGCGTGCCAGCTGGGAACTGCAAGTTCCTACCGGAGAGCTATGATACGGAGCGGACAGTACTCGCTTCCCGTAATCCAATCCAACCAACCAGCCAGCGCGAAGTAACACACGCCTCGAACAAAATTTTAGAAGCACGAATCTCACTTGCAAACAAGTTATTTAGACGTCGTGGCGCCTCGCGTGTTGCAACGAAAAGCAATGCGCCGAATGAAGGAAACTGGATCCCCCCACACACACGCACGCAGCGCTTGGCTGATTTCTCATCGCCGGCTGCGTGGGATTTGGTGCCGTCCGATCGATCTCTGTGTACAGCGGACTTGCTAGTTTGTTTGCTATTGTTGAAGGGAGATTGTGTGATGCGAACGAGGCTGTCGTCGCGCCTTTTCGGTGACGTTGTTGTCCAAAATGATCTGGTGAGGATGTTCACAAACGCACTTGCAAGCACGCAGCAAACACACCTCTCTCCCAAGTATACAGCAGCAACAAGCTGAGGACACAGATTTTGGTGATATGGTGCATGCATCCGGATAATGTGAAGTAGGAAGTATAGGTGGTATACTGTAAGTCAATTTGCAGTGTGTTTGATTCGCAAAATAATCTGTGTCTCTAGCCAGCCTTTCAGCAGCGTCAAGTCAGCATCCTTTGCAAGATGGCGCCACGTTGGCGCGTAGATGGTACAGTACACGGCTCCGCCGCAGCAACAGACGACGCCCGAGAAAGCACCCGCTGGCTCGCTCTTTCTGCCGCGTTCGCTTTGCGTTAGAGGTTGTTGGCTCACCACGAACGAGACAAGGCTGCTCTTGTATTTCTCTGCTGGACTTGTTGGTCATATGCTCGAGTGATTGATTTGCTCAGAGCAAGCAAGTCTTGCTTGTTTGTTTGCTTGTTTGCTCTCACTCGCTTCTCTTCCATCGAGGCGTACTGTACCGTAGCGCAACCGACTCTCTCGCACAGAACGACAGCCAGCCCAGCCCTTTCCGAGTCTGTCTTTGTACCGAGCGAGCGAGCGGGTCCTTGACACGAATGTTTGGGGAACCAGCAACAAGCATCACACTCGACAGCCCATTCTCCAATTTGCCGTCTCGAACGCAAGTCCACCACCAACCAAGCCAACAGACAGGTCTTACGTAAACAACCAAACATGATGCGCAAGTTCCTGGTCGTGTGCGTGGCGCTCGTGGCGCTCTTCGCGGTGGAGCAGACGCAGGCGGTGTGCAAGGTCAAGTCCGAGGTCGGCAGCGAGGCCACTAACACGACCAACAAGATCCAGGCGGCGCCGACCAAGCGCCTGACCAACAAGCTGCTCTTCGACGTCGTGGCCAAGAAGACCGACACCTCCGACGAGGATGACGACGACGCGGAGGAGAACACCGACGACAACGAATAAGCGCGCCAGTTGTCGAGCAAAGGGAAATAGGCTCTGGGAGCAAGCAGCGGGTTGTAGTTGTGGTTGCGCTTGCGTCGCGTCGCGCCGTTGTTGTCCAGTATGAAGAAGCACTCGACAGCAAGAGCTCGACTGCTGCAAGCTCGTGCGCATTGAATGAGATGAAGGTTTTGGCGTCTGCGTAATGTATGAATGTTGATGTAAGTGCAGAGGCGAAAGAGAGGACCGTGGCGAATCCAAAGTAATACACCATTGAGTATCATATCTATCTATCTCCTATCTCACTTACCAGTCTGAGGTGTACGTAGCTCTTCGCGTGCTCGCTCTCTTGAAACGCTCCAAGCCCCTGCAGAAAGGAACAGAAGACGTATAGGAACGAATCTTCACGTAAGTCAGTTGGTGGTCTGCATGTTGCACAGTTCGCTGGTTTTCGATCTGTTGTGCACGCTCGTTCGCTAATTGCAGAGTGTGCAACAGCAGCGCAAGTTGCGCAGACACACATACACACACAGCGCAAACACGCAAGTTCCTCCATGACTCGCTCTCGCGTTATCGCCACCACCGCCAGCCTCCCGCATGCCGATGATTGCCAGCCAGCAGCCATGTAGAAGCGAGGATGACACGCACGATGCTCCTTTCGAAGGATCATCTTAAAAATGATACTGCTCTGACTCTATCATTTTAAAGATATCCGAATCAAGAAATGCGTTCAGCAATAGAAACTCAAAGAGATCATGAAAAGGTGCACTTTCTTGGTGGTCGATTGTGATCCTGTGGCCAACAGCGCTTTTGACCGAAGAGAACCACTCGCCGAGTCCTTTTCGCGTAGAGAAGCCCATGCCATGGAGAGAGACATGGCTGCTTCCGTCCATAGTACAGTGTGCTTGCTCTTTTTCCACGGACTTTCACAAAGCAGAGCGACGAAGAGCTACTTTACCGATTTGCTCAAGCGGAATGGTCAGATCTGACCAGGACGCACCAGCGGACAGATAGAAAGACAGACAGATGCCCGCGCTCTCTTTACCGCTCAGTGAGGTGGCTGGTAAGCATCAGCGTTTCTCGTGGATTTGCTAGCTGGTCATCCTCAGCGTCCACCCGTCCGGTTGCACATGCCACACCAAGCAAAAAATGATACAGTCTCTCAGAGGTCACTCACTCCACAATCCAATTAGTCCTGCACAAGACACAGCCCAGTCATAGCTTCTCCATCTCCTCAGTTCTTGCAGATGCACCGCAATCTCCGAATTCTACTCGCGCTCACGGCTCTGCTCGCCATCGCGCTAGTGGCCCCAACAAGCGCGGAATGCAAGGTCAAAGGTGCGGATGCTAAGGCAGCATCTACTACCTTCACACCCGCTCCAGAGGCAGCAGCAGAGTCAGCAGCGAATGCCACTGCGATCAGTGAGATCGGAGCGGATGCAGACGTGGAGTCGTCGCCTTCCAAGGGCAGCAGCAAGAACAAGATCCAGCATGCGCCAAAGAAGCGCATGAAGAACAAGATTCTCTTCGATGTGACCAAGCCGAAGACGAAGACAAGCACCACGTCGAGCAACGGCAAGAGCTCTACCGGCACCGCTAACCAGAAAAGCGCGGGCGATTAGGACTGCAATATGTAGGTATCGGTTGTGTTGTGAGTTTTTGTTATTTTGAAGAACCTTGTTGTCGTAGCCTCCGTTTGTAGCGGAATCCGTGAACTCTTCTTGCAGTCAATAGACGTGTTGTGTGTAATATACATGGTCCACATCCTCACTCTCCTCTCTTTCTGTCCAATGCTATAACAGCAGTTTCACAATAGTGTGATGTTCTTCATGACGCACCTCGAGCGTCGCTGGCGAAGAGCGACTCAAAGTTCCCGTCGAGCTGCTTCGCATCGCAAGCACCCACACAGATAGAAAAACAAAGCAGATCTCTTCTCAGCTGAAGGTCAACGGTTTTTCAAAATCTCCTCCCAAAGGACGACCACCGATACAACAGGTACGCACCGCATAGCTGTCGTCCACTGACCGCTGTCGCCGCAGCGAGCGGTGCATCTTCCGGATCTCCTCCTGGATGTCCGTCATCACATGAGCGCCTGGCGGCATCGCGTCGGCCTCACTCTCATCCTCATTCTCTGCGAGCAGTGAATCTATTGAAGCGACTCCTCCAGTGGCTGTGTTCGCAGACGACGCAGGCACCGGGGGCTCCAGGATGCCGTCGCGCATAAGCTGCTGGTGGCGCGCTTCGAGGATGCCTTCCAGCTGCACGAGCGCTTCGTAGGACCGTGAGCGCATGACGGTAGTTGGTGGTGGGTACACCATGGGTGCTGCTGCTGCTTGTGATGACGATGGCGATGGCGATGGTGGGGAGAGAGTATTATCGCTCTCGTCCGAGCTCTCGGTATACTGCTCCTCGTCGAAAGGATTTTTCTTCTTCTTCTTCTTCTCTGCTGATGACAAAGCAGCTCTTCTGGATGATGCGCGAGCGCTGTGGCTCGGCTTTGTATCCTTCTTTTGTTTTGAGCTCTTCGAACGACTCGCTACTGATGAATCTGCTGCGGTCACTGTTCTAGGCACGAGCAGCTCTTGTTTTCTCTGATTCGCACAATGCACAATGCGCGTAAAGAAATCAATGCATGTGAGTGGCTTGATAGACAGCAAGTTGGCGAAGGACAAGAATGCAAACAACACAAAGCACGCTCACATCTTCGAGCACGCGGATGAGGAAGTCCACCGTGTCGATCGTCATGTCGCCCACGGCGCCGAATGCGCCCAGCTGAATGCCCTCTCCATCGTTGAAATTGTTGCTGAGCTGCTTGCTGCTCTGTTGCGTAGCTCTTCGATTGCGCGGCTGCTTCTGCTGCTGCTCTAGGGTCTACACGCAATGACAAACAGCACTCACTTAGTACAAACACGCTCAATGCATGCACGCACACATACGTCCCCAATACCTGTGTCGCCTGTGTGCGTTGACTGCGCCACTCGGACTGCTGCACGGGGTACGCGACGCCATTCCCACTGCCCGAGCTGGCGTTCGAGCGTCCACCAGTCGACGACGGCGCCTTGTGCTGATGGTTCTGGCTCAATGGAAACGACGGGCTCGAGCGCAGATACGAATGCAGGTTACTGGGGCGCGCCCTCGCGCGTGTAAACGTTGGCGAGGACCACTCGGCATGCGGTGGTGGAGCTGGAGTTGGCGGAGGCAGAGCGGACGACCTGGTCGACGGAGACGGCGGCGTTCGCAGCAGCGAGCGTACGGTGTCCATCCTGACGGCGCAAAGAGAGCATGGAGGGGTTAGAGGCGGGTGGGGCTATGGACGCTGGGTACGTGCGTGGTGCTGCTCACCTGCTGGCAGACGGCGCGCCGCTCTTCTCGCGGTTCCTGTTGGACGGCCCCATTGCCCTTGTGTTGCTGTGATATTGCTGCCTGCTTGGTGGTGATCGAATGAATGAATGAATTTGTGAGTTGTATGGGATCCCTATCAAGTCACAGAAAACGAGGAGTGATTGTAACGATCTCTCACTTGCATAATTCATGTTTTACCAGCATACATTGAATGATAACTCCAGACATTTGTATTTATTTGAATGTTTGTATTTGCATAAACTGCGGAAACACATGATGGATTTGCAGATGCGATTACATAGGTTTTCAATACTTTCACTTGCGCATGCTGGACTCAAGCCTTCCTGGGACACACACAACTTCGAACATTCTGAGTTTAAATGACTCCCAGTCCATGCTCACGATGTTGGTGATGGTGACTCACAGGTTCGCCATCTCCATCCTCCTGGCCGCCGCCACGCTGCCGACGATATTGCTGCTCCTGCTGGCGACCATCGTTGCCTGCCTCCGAGTCCCCAGATCCAGTACCCGAGTCCTCGTTCTCGTTCTCGTCGTCTTCGTCTTCACGCCCAAACACAAACTTGTCGACGCAAATTCGCACGCGCTGCGCGGTTTCGGCGGACAAATCGAGCCACTCGGCGTCAAAGCGCTGCAACGAGCCGTCTGAATCACGAATCACAGTGTCGTCCACCGCGAGACTCTTCTCCTGCTCGTCGAAGCGCTGCAGCCAGTACTTGAACTGCCGCAAAGCCAGCGAGGCCTCGTCTGCACCGCTCAGGGAGTTCTCTCTGGACTGAGACGAGCCAGTGAGGACACTTTCATCATCGTCGTCGCCATCGTCTTCCGAAAGTGGACGCTCTTGGTTGCCGCCACCTCTGGACAATGTCTCGTCAGCAGAACGGTCGGATACCAGCAGAATGCCGTCAGAACCGCCGCCGTTATCATTTGCAACCAGAGACTCCAGTGCGGTTCCGTCACTGTTATTGCTATCACCATCACCAAGTGACAGTGGTATTGCGTCCGCAATGCATTTGCGGTACTTGACGAGACTCGCATTGCGCGCATCGCCCAAACTCCGTGGCGCTTTTCGAAAGTGAAACTTAACTTGCTCCAGCTCTAACGAAGAGTGGCTGCCAGCAGCATCACTAGTACCTGCAGCAGCGTCACCACTTGTCATAGCATCCTGCGAAGGACTGGTACGTCGTCGCCGATGACGCTGCGCGTATGTCCACCACGTCTCTTCGAGCGGCATCAAGTACGAGCGGAAGCCGAGCACTGCGAGCGCGACCGTCGCGAGCTCCGGCATCTCCTCCAGGTACTCGAGCCAAAAGAGCCGCGGCATGGACGCCATCATGGTCCACGAGTCGTCTTCGTCAAATGGACGCTCGCGGTTCAGGTACTTGAGTAGCTGTTCGACCAGGTGCGAGCGATTCATGGCCGGATTGAGCTTCGTGCCGAGATCGGCGATGATCAGTCGCGCCTTACGCTTCCCGTGCGCGCTCAAGCTCAGTCCGTGGATGCGCGGATCGAAGATCAGACACGCAAACACGTGGTCCTCGCTGAACATGCGGATGCGGTCCACGAGCAGCATGTTGAAGTTCTCCTTGTCGTTCTCGAGCACGAGCGACGAGAAGTTGACCGTGTTCTGCAGCATGAGCCAGCAGAGCAGCAGTTGCGAAGACGTCGCATGGCCCGTGTCACTGAGCACGAGCAGACACGCGAAGGGCTTGAGGATGTCTCTCGCGAGCTCGAGGCACAGCCAGAACATCTCGTCGCCCACGACTTCCGTGAACGCGCGCGCGCGGCCGCTGGACTTCAGATACGAACTCCCGCTGCTTAACAACGGAGTATCTGAGCCGCTCGAGAGCATGAGCACTCTGTGGATCACATCTTTCAGCGCCAGCACCTGGTTCACACATACGACGAACGACTGGAAGCTCTCGGGGGTCGGCGTCTGGACCTCAAAGAGCAGACTGGGGTGGTGGGGAGAGTGCCGACTGCCTGTCGTGATTGCTGCTCTCAGATCTCGTATCAACGGCTTGCAATTGCGGATGAACGACGCCACTTCCACGCACTTCTCTAGCGCCAGACTCACGCACGTGATCGTCTCGAGCATGTCGCGGAAAAGCAGCAGCGTCTGTTGCATCATACAGCCTCCGATAAGCATCCCTGGTGGTGTTAGTATTGTTGACGAGCTGCTGGTGGCGGTGGTAGCATTGGCACTTAGTGATGACCTCTTCAACAGCCCACGCGCTAACTGGGCCGCACCGAGGCTGTCGTTGCAAAGGTGCAGCATGAATTGCTGACGGTGCTGCTGCTGCTGCTGACCACCACAGGCGATGCGAGCGATCTGCTGCAGGAACGCTCGTATCCGCGCCGCGATCTCCTCGGGATACTCCGTTGCAACGTGCGGCGTGACTGCGAGCAGCTCGCAGCGCCAGTCCTGATCCACAGCGTACCACCGGATCGTCCGCTTGTGGTCCGCGACGATTTCCGTACTACAGAGAATTGTGAGTGAGCTCGCAGATCTGAGAAACTGGTCGATCGCTGTTCGCGCTCTCGCGTGGAGCTTTGGCAGCACACTCTGGCGCGCGTCCTTGACTGTTGGCACTGGAAACTCTGGTCGCAAACGCCGCAGCGCCTGTCTGAAATGATCGTTCTCCAGTAGCGACCACGCTGGTGTGGCTGTGGGGTCACGGGCCGCGTCGCTCTCTATGAGAAGGGCGAGCACCAGTTCCTCGCGGATTGTGTCTGCAGTTGTTCGATCCAGCTGGGGTTTCGATTCTATCCTGCTGCTGTTGGTGTTGCTACGATGAGTGAGCGTTTCTCCTTGCCGATGTGGAGAATTCAATATTTGGTTCAGCTCGTGTCTGTGTGAGTTGGTATGGTACAGTAGTAGCACACGCACGTGTCAAAACAAAATAAACAAAGTACTCTATGATAACCGCGCCCTCAGTCAGTCTACGGACCTTCCAGACGCACGTCTGAGTACCTGGGACTGCTGAGATGGCTGCCGTCTGCGTGGTGGTGCTTGCACTCGGAGCTCAGCATTAGGCGATGGGGCCGCTACTGAATGTAGCGTGCGGTGCTGCTGCAGTTGCGGCTGCTGGCCTCTCTCCAGCTCCACCGCACCACCTCCGCTGCTACTGTGAAGAACAGCGCCGAGGTGCGCACTGCTTGTTGTACTTGTGCCGCTGGCAGCGCCGCCGCTGGTGCGCCGCCTCGCCGGCACTGTGAGGCTTTCGTACTCGCTGCAGATGCGTTTGTGGCTGTCGTCGGCCTGCGGACAGTACTTGGTGATGTGGCGCACCATGCGCGTCGGGTTCGCCACTGTGTCGTGGCCGCAGAGGCGGCAGAGCACGCGGCGCTTGGCCGACGTCGGGTGCTCCTGGAAGCACTCCCAGACCACGGAGCGGCGGCGCCCGGCCTTCGACATCATTTCCTGATGCGCGTGAGAGAGAAGGGGTCAATAGATCGCCTTTAAGAGCAGTCACACGCATGCAAGTGTTGGAGCGATCGCCAGACCTATGCTTTTCCTGTTCAGAGTCGGCAAATCCTGACGATGAATAGTACCGTTATAAAAATACAGCATATTTATTGGCCATAATTGTAAATTGAACTGGATTCCTGTTTCACAAGCAATAAATTATTTTAACGTAGTCAACCAGTTTATGACCCATATATCACCCCTTAAGCGGAAACTCGACTGACAGTAAATATAGCCGTAAAACAATGCGATTTACGCGTAAAAACAAGAGAACAGATCACAAGCTAATTTATGGCGAAAGTCTC
>JAADVO010000350.1:0-31490 GCA_023335655.1 Globisporangium spiculum | reverse complement strand
TTGCAAGAGTGCAACTGTAGTGACACTCACTGTATGTCAATAACCTCTAATATTATATACCTCTATGAAGCCTCAAACCCCCAAAAAATTATTTGCGAGTGGTGCTTTTTGTATGTGTCAATTTGGGAGGATTGTCTGTATGAGTTTTTTGCGTTGGTGGGGTTTTAGCTTTTGTATGGAAACATTTGGTGTCCGGAACAACAAGTGTTTTACAGTAATTTGATTTGCTCACTTGCTTAGGATGAAAACATTTAATTAGGAATCCGAGTCAAAACGGGTCCTAATTTAGTTCTTATAGGAAATCTAAACTAAAAATTGGAGACTTGAATTTCGAGAGATGCTTTTGAAACTGGGAGGGCTCATATCGCTTTTGAGAGGTGTCTTTTACACAGACGAATTTGGGCCAAACATGCAGAACTGCGCGTTTTATGCTTTTGAGCAGGTTATCTTTTTGAAAAGGTTTCTACTCCCTCTTCATTATTATGTTGCTTGATATCAATTAGTCGGATAAACGAGAGATGTTGTTTGTAAGCCGCCCATTCATTCGCTTCAGTGGTGTAGATTGATTGACTGACCGACCAACCGCAATTAGCTCCAAGTGACGAGCATCATGTTGGCGTTGCAGCGGCGTGCGGTGGCGCGCGTGGCGCGCTTCTCGACCGCGGCGGCCGCGCAGGAGACTGCCTTCGCTTCTGTGAACCTGCCTCTGCGCGTGGAGGTGCGCGAGACCGAGGGTTCACGCGCGGCGCGTCGTCTGCGCAAGCAGGGCTTCCTCCCGGGCATCCTCTACGGCGAAGGGAGCGACGGCGCGGCCGAGAAGGTGCTCGTGTCGCTCGAGACGCGCACATTCGAGAAGCTGCACCGCAAGCTGTGGACGTCGGTGGAGAACCAGGTCTTCGATCTGCAGGTGGGCGACAGCGCCACGCCTGTCAAGGCGTACATGCGCGATGTCCAGCTCGACCCAGGTAAGCGATGAACGAAGCGCATCTATATGTGGCGGCGCGTGGTAAATGCTCACGTTGTGTCTGGCTGGTTGTGTTTGTATATAGTGACGGACGTGCCACTGGCGGTGAACTTTATGCGCTTCAAGCCGGGCCGCAAGCTGACGATTCCGATCACGTACCTGAACGAAGAAGGTAGCCCGGGTCTCAAGCGCGGCGGCTTCATCAACCACATCCACCACGAGCTCGAGTGCATTATCTACACAGACGACATCCCGGCGACGCTCCAGGTCGACGTGAACGGTCTCCACGTGGGCGACAAAATCTACTTGGAGGCGATCAAGTTCCCCGAGGGCATCGTGCCGGCCATCCCGCAGGGCTCGATGGTCTCCAAGATCGCCGGTCGTCGTGGTCTCATTCCGCGCGCCGAGCCAGTTGCTGCAGTCGTGGAGGACGTCGTCCAGCAGGAAGAGGAGACCGAGGAGGAGTTCGACGAGTGGAACGACATTTTCTAGGCGTAGTCTCTGCGAGCGATGGTCGATAATGGGCATGCAGATGGGTGGAGTGATGGATTGATCCGTCCAACAGAGACAGAGACAGAAAGCTATCAGAAAATAGAAAAACGTATTCACACAACCTGAGCTCTTTGTCTCATCTGTGTGCATTCATTCGCGTCACCATTGGTTTTCGTCTTTGTGAGGCTACAAATGCCGGACTATGCGCTTGATGCTTCTTATAAAATAGATCTCATCGCCACCACCTTCTCTTGGAATCGGTTTCATCCAACCCATCAGGTGACACTATCACCAACCTCTGTCTTCCTATTCTTCTTGTTCTCCATCATCATCTCCATCAGCACTCGCTTTCTTGTTCGCACTTGCCTGCTGGGGTTTGAAGAAATCCGAGCCGCTTGGTAATGCGGCGGCGCACTCCTTCGTGGCAGCGGCGCTCTTGGCTCTCGCCGCGCCGGATTTTTGCGTCTGAGAAGGCGGCTTCACGTCCGGAAAGTCCTCGCGCAGCCAGTCAAGCGAGCCTGTGGACTGGATCATGCGCGTGATGTCGGATGCCTTGATCTGGCGTCGGTTCTGGAAGAGTGCGTTCTCGTAGCCCTTGGTGCCGAGGAATTGGACAAATAGTTCCTACATCACAAAATGATTGAGCGGATTCGTTAGCTCAGAGAGGTGCCACTAAGGTGACTCTGTAATCTTATAACACGTACCGATGCTTTCGCAATGGCGATTAGAGCTTCACGGGACACTTTGCCAGTGTCTGGGTCTGTCTGAATGATCTTCTTGACGCGTCCTGTATTGAGTGCGTGCGCTGATGAGAACGATGGCAATTTGGTTTGTGCATACGAGGGCAATATCAAAACGCACCTAATTGATACACGCACGCATTGGGCGCTACATTCACAGCCTCAGTTTGCGCGTCTTGACCCGCTTCTTCCACCATGATCGAGTTGTCTAGCTTCTCCTTCTCGTACCGCTCCTTGTCCTTTGCCGCTAATTGCACATAGTGCTGCATAACGCAATCGATCCATTCACCCATCCACATGCATTAGCACAGAGCTTCATGGATGCATCACACATATCCGCATCGTAAAATAGCCCTTGCGACGTCATACCTCTTTCTCCTGCTCGCTCAGCTCCTTCCACTGCGCACTGATAAGCTTCTGGATCTCACCAATGCGAAACCCTGCTCAATCAACACGCACGCAACTGACAGTCAGCACAACAACAACACTATCACCTTTAGACAACAACATATCGGCTATGACCATATATATATATATATATATATATACACACACACACACACACACACACACACACACACACACACATATACACACACACACACACACACACACACACACCCGGGTTCTCGTCCGTGACCTGCTTCCTCCGGTCGTTGCAGAAGATCATGTACGAGCTCAGCGCTCGCTTGATTGGCGCCATTTTCACACACGCTTTTTGGCGGGTAAAGGAAATTGAGTTTGTTGACTGAGTCAGCTCAAACCGACATATTTGACTGTAAGAGACTTCTATTTGGGTCATCTACAGTAAATACCCGTCTCTCTCCCAACTGGAAGCTCTCGATCAATCGCGCGTCACAGACGAAGAAGCAGAAGCAGGAAGAGGAGAAGCGAGAGGAATGGGCTCGGGAAGCAGCAAGAGCGCGGCGCCCACAGCAGCAGTAGATGCGTCAGCAGCCAGTGCTGCCAACAGCCAGTCGACAGCGGTGTCGCGACGCGACGAGGCCATCGGCATCCTCATCGACGGCCTTGTGCTCTACGGCATGTTCGTCACGTCCAAGTACATCTACAAGGTGAGGGAGGAGCTCAATTGAACTCATGCAGTGGAATAACCGCAGGTTGCTGACTCGCTGTGCGTATGGAAATGCTGTATTGTGCTGTATATGTAGACGCTGAAGCCGATGATGGACGAGTTTCGTCAGGGCGAGAGCGGCAAATCGAAACTGCACCGACGACTGGACCGGTCCGGTCGCCCCGTGTTCCGCACGACCCACTACGAGGAGATCATCGCCGGTGACATCGTGGACCCGCACGACATTGACGTGTCGTTCGCAGACATCGGTGGTCTCGAGCACCAGAAGCGCGACATCCACGACCTGGTGGTGCTACCGCTGAAGAACCCCGAGTTCTTTGCGGCGCGCGGCAACCTGCTCTCGGCGCCAAAGGGCATCTTGCTCTACGGCAAGCCGGGCACGGGTAAGACGATGCTCGCCAAGGCGATCGCGAAGGAGTCGGGCGCGTTCTTCATCGACCTCAAGATCAGCACGATCATGAGCAAGTGGTTCGGCGAGTCGCAGAAGCTCGTGCGCGCGGCGTTCTCGCTCGCGCAGAAGCTCGCGCCGTGCATCATCTTCATCGACGAGGTGGACTCGTTCATGGGGAAGCGCGGCGGCGCGTCGGACCCGACGTTCGCGTCCATGAAGACCGAGTTCCTCGCGCTCTGGGACGGCTTCACCGAGGTGAGCAACAGCGAGCGCGGCTTTGGCGTGATCGTCATGGGCGCCACGAACCGCCCTGGCGACGTGGACCCGGCGTTTCTGCGCCGCATGCCGCGCACGTTCGAGATCGGCCTTCCGGACCAGCACCAGCGGGAGCAGATCCTGCGCATCAACCTGAAGACGGAGAAGGTCGAGCGCAGCTTCGACTTCCACCAGCTCAGTGTTGACACGGTCTACTACAGCGGCAGCGACCTCAAGGAGCTCTGTCGCGCGGCGCTCATGATCCCACTGCGAGAGCATATTGAGAAAGTGCGTCATGCTGCGGCTGCCAAGTCGCAAGCAGCAGCTGGTAGTGGCATTGCGGAGATCCCGATGCGGCCGCTGTCCATGGCGGATTTTGAGGAGGCGAAGCACATGGTCAAGCCCACGGGCGCCACGGCGTACGCGTACGAGGCGTCCCAGCAGGAGAACGGCGGCAAGCCATCGCGACCAGGTGACGCGCCGATCGACATGGACTTGTTTGCTGCGATCATGGCCGCGGGCCTGCAGAACATGATGCAGTTCTCCCAGCGGAGCAACGGCAGCAGCGGGAGCAGCGGCAGCCGGACACTATAGACGAAAGAGAGAGAGGAAGAGGGCCCTGTCAGGTTCATAGAGTGAAAGGAAAAGCAGTAGGAAGCAACCAACCAATGTATCAAGTGTCTAGATACAAATTCTCTATTCTATGTGGGCAATTATCTTCGTGTGCGCTTTGGTATACCACAACTCTATACAAACTTGCGCTTTCGCAGCACGAACCCGTCGTTTAGTGGCTGTTTCTCGACCTGCGAGACGCCCAGGAACGCCGGCGAGCTCTCGGAGCTGTACACGCGGACAGTCTCGCCTTCGGAGAGCGCGTAATGGCCCTTGGGGGAGTCGATGCTGTCGCCACCCGGGACGACGTCGGTCGTCTTGATCCACGAGATGCCACCGATCTGCCACCGATGCGCTGCAGCCGCCGAGAGTTTCACGGACGCCAGGTGCGCCAGCCCACTGTCAATGGACTGGAGCGGGTTCTCGCCGACCTGAGTTTGGTTGTGTTTCATGATAAAGTACATCAGTGTTAGGATATACAATAGCCTCGAATGAGCTCTTCAAAAACTGGCGGCGGACGCACTCACCTCTAGCTTGCGTCGAATTTCGTCAAAGTCATAGCTCGTGTCGAGGCCGAAGATGCCGCTCCGACTCCGTTCGAGCGCTGCGAGCGTCCCTCCGATGCAAAAGTCTCCGTTGGTATTTTGCAATCCGCACGAGGCGTCAAGGTGCTCGGGTGGAATCAAGAGCGCTTCTCCGCACTCGCGAGCGATCGACCGGATGTACGTGCCCGCGCCGCAGACGACGTGGATGTCCGCCTACAGGTGTCCAGAGTCAAATTCATATTCACACATGGATGTTAGAGGCGATCTGCCATGAAGGTAGGAAAGGCGAATTGTAAGACTTGACCTACCTCTGGAAATGGTCCTGGAGTGAACTTTCGGAGGTCGATCTTACTGATGTGCACGCGTCTCGCTTGCAGCTCGACTTGCTACAAGGTTGGATTAAGTAAGAGAGATAGATAGATAGAGAGAGAGAGAGCTAAAGTGTAAGTCTCACCGAAGCCCAATTGTCATTGCGCTGGTTAACTGTACCTGGTTCATCCGCGCCAGCTCGTAGAGCCGCACGCCGTCCTTCTTGATCGCACTCACGCGAGGCGGTATCTGGTCAATTGTACCGACGTATCTATTCCCGTTCAACAGCAAGGTTTCCAGTGTGAGCTCTCCATGATTTGGACTGATATGTCAATCAAGTCGTAGAAGGAATCGGAAGCCACTTACCTCTGCAGAGCTGTCTGGACTTGCTGCTCACTGAGCCACGAAGCTACTCGCTCGCTCAATACGTCCCTGCACACAGACAGATATTGATACAGTTCACTTAGTCATCAAACCTGCATAACCATCGTAAGTATTATTGGTTACAGGGTATTGTGCAAAGACAACAAGTGTCGGTACCCTGTGATGTCGTCAGAGCTGGTCGTCACGCCAAAGCGGATCACGCCATTGTATTCCTTGCCCGATGTCAAATACTGTTTGCATGCACAACGCACACATTGCGAAGCGTACCACATAGCAGGTTGTTAGCGCGAAAGTATTCAATAGCGAAGACATAGAGAGATGATCATCGCGCAGCTCAGCACCTGCAGGAACCTGGTCGCCGTGCCGAGCGCCATGGTGAGCACGCCCGTGGCCATGGGGTCGAGCGTGCCGCCGTGGCCCACTTGGCGCGTCTGGAAGATCTTGCGCACCACCTGCACGCACTTGTGGGAGCTCATGCCCGGCGGCTTGCGCATGTTCAGGAAGCCGTCCTTGACGATCTGGCGCTGCATGGCGGCGAGCTCTTCCTTCCGGCTCGTCAGCAGCTCCAGTCAAGTAATGGTGGCATCACAATGGTTGTCAGCACCTCAATAATCGATATGATTGGCTGAAAGTATTTATCAGCATAGTTTCAGCCAATCATGCCATCTCCCGCGACATTTTTTTGGCAGCGTTGAAAAAAGTTGCCGCCATTTTGGACAGAACGCATGCAACGCGCCAGAGCTGCAAGTGAGCAACCGACATGAAGGTGCTGAACGTGGCGGAGAAGCCGTCGGTGGCGAAGGAGATCTCTAGTATCCTCTCAGGAGGCCAAGCGCAGCGCGTAAGTGTCTCTCTTGTGTGCGCGCACGCGTGTGTTGCGTGTTGCTCAGCTGTGCTTTCTGGTGTAAAGGGCGTCTCACTCACTCATGTGTCTTCATGTTGCATGCTTGGGTTGCTCCATGATCATTAGCGCCAGGGCTTCTCGCAGTACAACCCCGTGTACGAATTCCCGTACCAGATCCAGAGCCAGCATGTGCAGATGGTGTTCACGTCCGTCACGGGCCACCTCATGGAGCTCGAGTTTGATGCGAGCTTCCGGTGCGCGTCATCGTTGTTGTTACGATGATGTTGAAGCTGCCCACTTGCTTACTTGTTTGCATGTATGTGTATGTCAACGGATCGCCTGTAGGAGCTGGTACTCGTGCGACCCAACTGAGCTCTTCACCGCGAAAGTGACGAAGAAGACGCGCAGCGATGAGACACAGAAGAAGATCGAGAAGACGCTCATGAACGAAGCGCGCCAGAGCCAAGTACGTGGTGGCTCTTCATCAGGTTGTCGGAAACTATCCAACCACGCTCACTCACTTTCTACTCTATTTGCTAACTATCATCCATATATGCAGTGGCTCGTGTTGTGGCTTGATTGCGATCGCGAGGGCGAAAACATCGCGTTCGAGGTCAAGAGCGTCTGCGAGCGCGCGAGCAAGCGCCTGCGCGTCTTCCGCGCCAAGTTCTCGGCGCTCATCCCGCGCGACATCGTGCATGCGGTGCAGAACCTGGGTTTTCCCAACGAGAAGCTCTCGCTCGCGTGCGACGCGCGGTCGGAGATCGATCTGCGCATCGGCGCGGCGTTCACGCGGTTCCAGACGATGCGCATCCAAAACAAGTTCCCGGGCCTGAAGAAAGAGAAGACCGTGATCAGCTACGGACCGTGCCAGTTCCCCACGCTGGGCTTTGTCGTCGAGCGCTTCTTGCAAATCCAGAACTTCGAGAAAGAGGCGTTCTACCATATCGACGTGACTCACCGGCAGGACGAGCAGCCGGACGCGCCGACGACGACGTTCAAGTGGAAGCGCGAGCGCGTGTTCGACCGCATCGCGTGCCTCTGCATCTATGAGGCGCTCGTGGAGAATCCCGTGGCGCTGGTTGAGTCGATCGACAAGCGGCCGACGTGGAAGCGCAAGCCGCTGCCGCTCACGACTGTGGAGCTGCAGAAGCGCGCGTCGCGGTGGCTGCGGGTGTCGTCCGAGCAGACAATGAAAGCGGCCGAGAGCCTGTACAACAAGGGTGTACTGAGCTACCCGCGCACGGAGACCAACAAGTTCAAAGAAGGCACGGACCTGATGAACCTCATCAAGATACACGAGAATAACTCACAGTGGGGGGCGTACGTTTCGCAGCAGCTGATCGGCGCGGGCAAGTACGAACAGCCGCGCCAGGGCGGGGCAGACGACCAGGCCCACCCTCCGATCCACCCGACCAAGTGCGTCGCACTCAACTCGCTCAACGATGAGATCGAGCGCAAAGTGTACGAGTTCGTCACGCTCCACTTCCTCGCGTGCTGCAGCAAAGACGCTAAGGGCCACCAGACGAACGTGCAGATGAAGATCCTCGAGGAGAAGTTCACGGCCTCGGGGTTGATGATCGAGGAGCGCAACTACCTCGACATCTACAAGTACGAAAAGTGGAACGCGTCCGCGATCCCCGTTTACCAGCAGGGCGACACGTTCGCACCGTCAACGCTAACGATGGTGGCCGGCGAGACGGTGCCGCCGCCGCTGCTCTCCGAGTCGGACCTTATCTCGAAGATGGACTCGAACGGCATCGGCACGGACGCGACGATCGCCGAGCATATTAAGACGATCCTCAAGCGCGAGTACGCGGAGAAAGTGAACAACAACACGCAGTTTCAGCCCACGACGCTCGGTCTGGCGCTTGTGCTCTCGTACGAGCACATGGGACTCGACCTCGCCAAGCCCGCACTGCGTGCTGCGGTGAGCGCAGTTTTTTAAACCCAGGATTGTTTAACTGTGGTGGTGGCTTTGAAAATGGTTCTGATGTGTGTATGATGTTGTTGTGTCCAGATGGAGAATGACTGCAAGGCGATCTCGCTCGGGCAAAAAGACTACCGACAAGTCATAAAGGCGTGTATGGAGCAGGTAACCAAGACATGCTTGTTCATATTCATTCCAGTGGGGTTGTCTGTTGTGTATTGGTTAGTGTGGGAGTATGCTAAACTGTGGAAGTATCACTGTGCATCTTGGTTATTTCACTCCAGATGGAGGATATTTTCATAAATGTCTCGCGCAATGCCGAGGTGCTCGACCAGACGTTCTCCGAGCATTTCAAGCAGCCCGTGAATGAACATGGCAGCAACGGTGGCAGCAGCAGTGGTGGGGACAACGCGTTCCGATCGCCTCCCGCAGGCGATGACAGTAGTCGAAGGCGACGAAGCAGCGCGTCGAACGATCTCCGATCAGTTAGGAATGCTGGCTCAAGTCGTCCACCTCCTCCTGGTCGACGCAACAGCGAGCCGTACCAGAGCGATGGCGATCAGCGTTCGAATCGCCCGCCAAGCAGATCAACTCCACACAATGGATCCAGCTCCTTTAACACTAGCAACCACGGCAACGCTGGCGCTTCCTCGACGAGCATCCCGCGATGTCAGGACCACGGTCTCGAGTGCGTCGAGCGGGAGGTGGCGCGCGAGGGGCCGAACAAAGGACGGCACTTCTTCGCGTGCCCGCTTCCGCAAGGAGAGCAGTGTGATCACTTCGTGTGGGCGGACGCCGTGAATGACGTACAGATCAAATGCTCCGGCCACGATGAGGTCTGCAACGAGCGGGTGGTGAAGAAGGAAGGCGTCAACAAGGGTCGCACGTTCTACGCGTGTCGGCGTGACCAGACCGAGACGTGCGGCTTCTTCCAGTGGAAGGACGAACTGCCTGACCAGCCAGTGCCTCCGCATCGCTCCTTTCCTACTTCCTCTTCGTATGGTGGACACGCATCTTCGTTCAACTCTGGTCCACCTCAGCCAGATTCGAACGCGCCGGTGCCGCAGTGCCCAGGCCACCGAAGCCCGTGCGTGCTCCGCGTGACGAAGAAGCAGGGCGATAACTTCAACCGCGAGTTCTACGTGTGCAGCTACCCATCGAGCGAGAGCTGCGGCTACTTTGTGTGGAAAGACGAGCTCACCGACCAGCCGAGGGAGAGAGCGCACCAGCACCAGGCAGCTACAGGAGGCGGTTATCGGGGAGCGAACAACAACAACAACAGCAGCTATGGAAACAGCAGCGCCACGTCACAAGCTCCGACCTGTAGTTGCGGCCTTCCATGCGTGCTGCTAACGAGCCGCACTGACGCAAACCAGGGCCGGACGTTCTACAAGTGCTCGCAGCAGCTCAAGGATCAACAGTGCAACTTCTTTGAGTGGATTACATGATTGGAATACTGGCAGATCACCTCCATCGTTCTCCTAATCAATCAATCAATCAATCATATAAATAAAGCGCACGTTTGATTACCGCTCTCTTACCACAGGGATGAACACAATGAGCGCAACGAGCGCAATGAGCACAACGACGTACATGTACACTACAATACACACGAATCAGATCTCGAGGCTGGTGGTGGCCGCGCCGCCTTCCATCATCGCCGCCACGACCGGGAGCATTGCCGCCACGCCGCGGGGCTTGGGACACGGAGCCGGGTCGCACGCGAAGAAGAACGCGCCGAGCAGCGCGATCTCGCTGTCCTCCCGGCTCGTCAGGCGCTTGGCACACTCGAGCAACTCGGGCGTGATGTCGACACTGGGACTGTAGCGGCGGTGGCGCTCGTCCAGCTTGAGCGCCATGTACTCGGACAGCTGCTCGAGCGGGTCCGAGAGCGCGAGGATGCGCGCCATCGCATCCAGACGCTGCTGCGCGTCGCGCTCCGCCTGCTGCATGTGCGCCTCCAGCAGCTTTGCTCGCGCCAAATACTCTCTGCGCTCTCGCTCGTCCCGATCCAGAGCCTCGTCGCCTTCGAAATGGGCGAGCGGGTTGAACGCGCCGCCAGTGGAGTGTGGGTCTATTTCCTCTTCGTTGTCGTCGTCGTCTATGGCGTGCTCGCCGCTCGCTGTAGCGAAGCCCAGTGGAGGGGCGTGGCGCTGGATATGCTCCTCGAGGGCAGCAACATCTGTGCCCACCGCCTCATTCTCGCCGTACACGAGCCCCTGGTCCGAGTCTGAATCGTTCTCGATGGGCACGAGCTGCAGGAAGTTGTCCATCGGAGCTCTGGATGCGATGGAATCGGAGCTTTCCAGATATTTCAATTGCTTTGGTGACAAATTTGATTTTTTAATCTTTTTTTTCACATTTTGCGTGTGCCATATAAAGTGGCAAAGTTATGGAGAGTATTCATTATAAGAGGTGAGAAACTCCAACTAACCTCTTCATGCTTGCTAGCATAACGTCGAAATAAATCACACCAACGTGAACTGCTCGTAGAGGAGCTCGCGGATGCGGTAGTAGCTGCTTGAGAGCGCACCTTCCATCACGATCTCGTTGTTCACCGCGCGCTTAAGCACCACGCCATCGTTGCACACCAGCATGCCGCCGCGGAACTTGGCGTTGAATCCGGCCTTGCCCAGCACCTGCTTCATCACGTCCAGCTTCATCTTGCCATCGCTCAGCAGGATCGGCTCGTGCAGCGCGCGTCCGCCATTCTCGCTGATGTTCTGAAGCACTGGCACAGAACTGTTCTCTGGAAGTGCGAGCTGGCCAGTGACGTACGCGACTTCATGCGTGCCGACCTGTACAGATGTGCATCATAGTGTTAGATTCAGATTATCAAACATCTCAACGATATTGACTGTTGCTCGTACCTTCCGGAAGACCGCCGAGGTGTACAACGACTCCTTCACCGCCAGCTTGTACACATTCGTGTCGGACTCAATGTCGATGCACTCCATCACATTCGGTGTGAACACCGCCTCGCACAGCGGGATCGACGCCTCAACGAACCGCTTCAGCTCGCTCGTCGTGTCCTCCGTGCCGTGCACCAAGATCAGCTTGCGGGGCTTCACGTTGCTCAAACAGTTTCGGATTGCTCGGCCGTCGGCGACACCGTCAAAGTCCACATGCGAGATCCGAGCAGCAACCTTCATGGTGATCACACAATAAGCAAAATCAATGAGTATTAAGCGATGACAGAACACACACCAGTATGGCAGTGCTAATGAGACGTCAAGGCTCACATTGACGGTGATCTCGTTCGTGACGGTCTTCGTCGGTCGCGTGTCCGCCTGCTCCTCCTCCGCATCCTTCATCTCCGCGTCTCCATCGACGTTCTCAATCAGGTTTCGGCGTGCTTGCCTGCTCGCAAGAAGAGCAGCGTCTTTGAAATCGTCCGGCTGAATGACCTGTTTAAAGTCACACACACAGAACCTCTTTAACCATTTTCCATTGCCAGCCACCCACCTAGCCAAATATATAAACAAGCCCCTACCTCGCCATACTCATCCCACTCGATCTTTGGCTCCGTGGCAAAGAACATCGGGTAGCGAACGGAGGCAAACTGGCCCAAGCCGACTTTGAACGTGCCTCGTAATTGAGCTGAGTACGCATTTGATATGAGCACGCAACACGGTTAGTCAGCCTTTCTTATTCATAATCAAAGAAAGAGGTGAAAAAAGTCAAACCTCATACCTTCTTTCGCCGAGTCTTCCTCCTCGGACTCGGACTCGTAGTCCTCAATGCCCATCATCATGTCCTCCATCGCCGCTTCTTCGATCTCCTTCGCCTTGTTCTCCGCCTCAATACGCAGTCGCTTGCGCTCTTTCGCCTCGTGCAGCGCCAGCTCCGCGCCTTCCAGAAACACTTTCTCAGTCACCTGCAGTCCAACAAATCACACAATACGAATTCCGTTGTTAGTAAGACAACCACGTAAACGTTGGCCTCCTTCTTGGACAGCAAAACGTACCATGCACGATATTGACCGATCGCCAGATCGGTCGCTTGCCAGCTCGATCACTTGGGTCGCAAACGAATTCGGCGGCGAGCTGCCTGTGAAGATGATGCTGTTTCTCGGGTCGGCAGCCCAGCGAATGAAGAGGTCTTTCGCAAAGCCGCACTCAAGCGTTGGCGACGTTGTGAGCACAACCTTCGGGCTTGGGAGGTTGTCTAGCTCCTCCAGACTGTGGATCAAGTGGATGTGCGAAAACTGGAACGGGTTCTGTCGTCCGACGTCAAAGTTCTTGGCGATGCGCTCGTTGCACCACTCGAGCATCGCTTGGGCGGCCTTAGGCGTGTAGTAACTCATGTCGTGCAGCAATGCAATCGGGTCTCGCAATCTGTCGTATGTAAACAGTCAAACAAGTTAGACTGACTATAACTCGGTCATGAACTGTTGGAGCAAATCATAGCGTTACTTACTTGTTCTGGATCCAATACTGGTCCAGCACCCGCATGAGCTCCAGCACGCGGCCGGAGCTATCTGTGGGGATCAGCACGTTGCCGCCACCACGAACCGTTTTGAGGATCTCGACCATGATCTGATATTGCACAAGCACCACCAAAACAACACACATGAGCCATCCGTCCACTAGTTCTATAGCGCTCTTCTATCAAGACTCCCCTTCTCTATGTGCTTCACTCACCTTGCTGTCGCGGTCCTTGAGCTTCGGCTGCTCTGCGTGGATGTTCATCGAGTCTGTGATCAAAAGCGTCGGGCGACTAGGAAACAAATAAACGAGCCAACACGTGAGAAACACGGCTGGACTGTGGCACAAGCAGTCAACTTAGATAGAAAATACTCACGTGAACGAGTCCAGGATAGTCTTTTGCAGCACGTGCTCGGATCGATGGTTGTAGTCGACCGCATAAATAATATCATCCTGTCCACACATAGTAATCAAGAGCCAAGGTTAGCTGCCATCCCAGTTCATCAACCAAACGCACCGGCGAATGCAAAGTCCACCGTTTCTTTCTCAATGCGCCAGAGCGAACCACCGATCAAATGACCGGCGATATGCGGTGTGATCACGATCCCCTCTCCTGAGCTCGTGAGCGTGAGCTTCTCCGAGTACTTGAGCTGCTTAAAGTTCTCAAACACAGCGTCGACATCGTCGAGGCTGAAGAGCGCAAAGTCGCCGTCGCTCTTCGTCTTGGCCTGGTACGCGTCATAGAGCGCGATCTGCCCCATGCGATGCACGGGGAGCGTGCCGTAGATCGGCGCCTTGAGACCGAGCTTGCCGATCGCGTACGGCAGCGCACCCATGTGCGCCAGGTCCAGGTGCGAGATGAGCACGAGGTCGATGCGGTCGATCACGCGCTGCAGCGGCTTGAGCAGCTCTGTGTCGTACTGGTCCGTCCAGCCGCAGTCCAGCAAAATGCACACGTCGTCGATCTCCAGCAGGTACGCGCAGCACGGGTCGCTCGAGAGCACGCCGTAGAGCGGCGTGAACGTGATCACCGCCATCGCCTGTCGAGTGTCTTATTAGCTTTTCGCGTTTGCCTTTTTGGCTCGGCAACGAAATGTGAGGAATCAATTTGTGTGGAAAAGGTAGGCAACCAAACGGCTCGTTATTTCAACCAATTGTATTGCTCTAT
The DNA here is from genome assembly GCA_023335655.1 of Globisporangium spiculum. Classification (NCBI taxonomy): domain Eukaryota; phylum Oomycota; class Peronosporomycetes; order Pythiales; family Pythiaceae; genus Globisporangium; species Globisporangium spiculum. The sequence continues at coordinate 17,336 of JAADVO010000350.1, read as the reverse complement.
TTGCCATTATTATCGAATCGAAGCAATAGCATTGGTCAAGACGAAGACAATGTTAAAGCGTCGCGACTTTTGTGCCTGGGAACTGGACAGCATCGGATACAATGGCAGAATGAGGTCTGCTCGCACGTTGATGCTGCTTGGGTGGCTGGGCCTGTAGCTGCACTTGCCGCTGTCGCTGCTGCTGTTTCTCCCACACGTGCAACGCTAGCACCCACGCGAGCGGCAGCAGCATCATCGACAGCACGTACTTGAGTACACCGTGCGAGAACAGCAGCACGTCGCTCTTCAATCCAATGAGAACGCAGCCGCCGATCACAGCCACAAACACCGACGCAACAAAAGCAATTTCCAGCAGCTCGTCTCTGCTGAATGTTGATACATCTTCGTCGCCTTCGTCGCCACTTGCATCTGCTGTGGAAGTGCGTACCATCTCCATTTTGTACTGCACGTCGTCAAAGTCGTCGGGCTGCAGTCGCGGAACCGCGCGTCTTGGTCCCTTTCTCGCCCGAGCTATTCGCGGCCTCATCAGGAGTGGCATTGTTGTCTGAGATGAGCTATTCGCTGCGATCGGGCTCTTTTGACAATAGCTCCTCAATTATGACGAGTCGCTTGGGCCTTTTTTTGGAATAATCTAATACGTTGAATCCTCAAAAGGAGTAATGGTGGATGCCCATTTCCTGAAACAGAACACACATACATTTACAGGTTACAGGGGATTTGCATGACATCAAAAGGACACATTGGGAGAGAACGCACCTGCGCGAACGCCTCGTTGAGCTCTTTCTCAAACTGCTTTTCGACCCTGTTGTTGCTGGCGACAACTGGTAAAAGCTTGCTCAGGGGTATTTTTTTCTTCAGTTGTGCGACTTTCGCAACGTCGCAGCTGTATTTTGCGAGTGACTTCGCTGGAACCAGTTTCGAAATCGCTGGGCTTGACTGCAAAATTTGGTTTGTGGTACCAAGACGCACAGATTAGTTAGCGTTTGCACTAGAGCAGATCGCTGAAATCGACACAGAACGCAGAAACGCACAAGCGGCTGAAATGCGATGCTCGGCACTTGCGGATCTTCGAGACGCACAAATACAGACGCGCCGTCAGCAAACGGCACCAGCAGCGGCTTTTTCTTCTCGGCAGTCATGTCCTCGGTCAGCGCGTTCAGACCGCCGGCTTCAATTTTGATGGCAGCCTAAGAGACGTACGTAGCAAGCTTGCTCAGTTAGCATTTCAACAACATACACATTGTAGCACAGTATATAAGCTACCAGGTTGACTTCGCCCTGGAAAAGCGGAAGCTGCGCGCTCGTGCTCGCGACGGAGCCAAAGTCGCTGAGAACCGGAAGGAAGCTCCATCCAAACGGTTGAGACGTGAAAGCACCAGTTTTTGCATTTCGAGTTATCACACGCACGTCCAGGAGCACGAGCAGATTGCGGCTTGCTGGGATATCTCGTAATGTCTGTAACAGAGCCAGTTTGCAGCAAGTCAATTTCACCCAATTTGATCGCAAAGTGGTCAACCACTCACCAGAAACCCGTCTTTAAACTCGGGTGACGTCTGCGCGCTCGTCCAGTCGAACGTGGTCGTGAAGTGCATGTCGCCAGTGAGCTGCACTTGCTGGTAGAAAGATGCCGGAGGATGTGTGCATAACAGCACTTTGAAGAACGAGCTGCTCGTTTTGGCTTTGACGTTGTGGAGTCCATCGATAGCTACGCGAAATCCAATTTCAGGGAGGTACAGGAAGCCGAACTGAAGATCGAGAAAATGCTGCGGCTTGCCCTGCCGAATACATAAGAGTGTGTTTAACTGTTGCACATTAATTTCCGTACCACAAGAGCACAAGAACGATGTGATCGCACCTTGAGTTCTTCACGCGGATCGCCTCCAGTAGACAAAGATAGCTGCAGAGACTGGTTCACAGTCTGCTGCGCTCGTTTTTTCTACAGAATGTCAAAATATACATGAGATATTGTCAGATGAAGTTGCCACAATGTTGAAATCTTCATGAAGATTGCGAAGCCCAAATTGAGATACGTACGCGAGTCGCGTAGATCTTCTGCTCCACCACTGACGGGACGCAGCTGCATGAGTCGTACTCTTCCAGATAATACGCTGGTGGGGACTCGAGAAGCCCTTTTGCTGACCACTTCTTCTCGGGATCGTCCTTGCGAGAGAGCACTTTGAATCCGTCTTCAGACTGTGATAACATAAAAAAAATGAGCTCTCTCATCGAATCATTCACAAAGGGTTTAATAGCAAAGTGTCCACATAGTTACCCTCTTCGCGCGCTTGAGGCGAACCAGCAGTGTCGCGCATGGGACTCTGGGGGATACTGCAGCCATTCTCACACTCAAATCACCCGAAGTATCCGCCAGTGGGATATTCACAAACAGTGGGAGCTGAAACCCGCCTTCGTTGAGAATGAACTGCGGCACACTCGATCGTGAAGGTTGGTCCTGGGTTTCTATGTCCAGGAACACTGGAAGAAGAGCGTATCCGACGATCACGGGTCTCTTTGAACTCAGTTCGAATGTATCGACTCGGATCACAAGCATCAGCGTCGGATTGAAAGCTCGTTCGCGATATTCGAGATACTACAGAGAAAACGAAATGGTCAGCCAACACGTAGTCCACCAGATTTCAGAGGATACGAAACACCAAAAGCAGTAAATACACGTACCATGTCAAACGATGGGCTGTAGACATTCGACGTCAATGACGCAAATGACGATCCATTCTCAGTCGGGACCTGACTTCGATCCGTATTGAGTGCCGCTACCGTCACTTTTGTGATCGTGACGTTCTCCGGTAAACAGCGCGCGCCATCAACGTACACATCGAGCCCGTCGCCTGCCTGGTACATATTGCTGCCATCCATCAGGCGCTTGCGACGCTCTGGGGTGTTGTCGACGTGGATCCACGGCGCGTCGACGTTAGAATCGTGGATTTCGTCCACCGGTAGTAATTGACGCCGTTTGTCTTTTCCGATAGCTATTGAAGATAGAGGTCGAGTGCTCGCCGGTCTTGAAGACGCCGATGACAGCAGACGCAGACGCTCGACATCCAGAAAGTCATCTCGTTTCGCAGCAGTCCCTAGGTTTTCTGGGAACTGTGTAGGTGTTGCAGTGCCAGAGCCTACAGTGCAATATTGTTTTAGATTAGCAGCCTAATGAGTTCAGCGATTCTTCAAGCTGACTCGCAATGCATCTTACGCGATTGTCTTCGTTGAATGGGCTCAAGCGGAGGCTGAAACTGTAGCTTTTCATCCGAGTTTGAGGGCGTAATCGTTGGCTCTTCATCCTTTGGGAGGTTCTTTTTCTGAGCCGATGAAGCTGGTTCGCGCATTGCGATCGAAGTTTTGAGCGGCTGAGAGTCGACTGGCTCATCTGGCTTTGAAGTTAGTACACGCGGGATACTTGGACTTGTAGTAGGCGACGGATTGCGATATAGACCTAATGGTTCCATACCAGAGTGAATTTGTTCAAAGGATTTGGCGAATGCACGTATATCAGTCAAAAGGATACTGAGAAAAACGTACCTGCGTGGGTGTCTGGATCCACTGTCAACTGGCTCGCCTGCTGCACGAGTTCTCCATGAACTACACGGAAATGAAAGACCACATTGCCAGCGTTTTCGCCAAAAGCCGCAGACGAAAGCAGCACTTTGGACGGATCTGGCACTGGAGGCAGCTGGAGCGGGACTTTGAAGAACCCAGTGGCGAGCGAATTCGCGTCTCTTTCTCCGTTGTTCTGACGAAAGAGCTCAAACACAGTCCACCCGACGCTCTTGACACCATGCTGAGAGACACTGGAGAACTACGGTAGATCAATAGAGTGAGCGATCACATATACCACTTTCCAATAACTTTAATAAATGGTTGCTCACCTCAACGATCAGTCTCAGCTCCAAAGTTGCCGGCAGCTTCTTCAGGTGACGACTTGACGCAAAGAGACAGCGTTTGTACTTTGGGCCATGCAGCTCGCACTCTTGTGAGTGAAGCGCCTTGAACGGAGTGCGGATCACTTTTCCCTCAAAGATCGCGTAGGTTGCCTACACAAACAACGTATTCGTGTAAATATGAGTGAAACAACGACTATTTCTACTGGCTCCCAAGGACAGATCAAGTGAATATGGTGGTACCTGGATTTTCTCGGTGGATTCGGGTAAACCCGTTGTGAAATCCCAGAAGATGGCAAAGCCGCTTTCTGGGTTATAGCCCCTCTCTTGTTTTGTCTGAGCGCCATCTGCAGAACCAGCGCTGCTTGCTTCACGTGCTATTGCTCGCTGAAGCCTCTTCGCCACTAGATCTCGCTTCTGGTTCGAAATCCAATCCTCGTGGTCCATCTCGCGCTGCTTCTCCTCTTTGCGACGTTGGATCCGCTCTTTGAGCTCTTCAAGCTACACAGTAGGGCATATACTCCCAGTGTTATCATTGACACGAACTGTAGAAATCAGTAGCTGTCGAGGACTGCACCAACCTTCTCTTGCTCTTCGATCAAACCTCGCTCGTGGCGCATTTTCGTCAGAGCCTCAAGGTGTTCCAACTGAGCAGCGATAGAAAATACAAGTGTAAAAGACAAGAAATACTACAGTGGTAGAGGTGATTTTACACGCACAAAACACACCTTCAATTGCCTCAGATTTGCGTCTTCGTCATCCGCAGTGTTCTCTTTATTGTTCGTGGTCGGTTCTGGAAGCGGGTCCGACGGCTTCGGATCACTGAGAGTAGATATTTTCTTCTATCGGATGTAAGCAACAACAGTTGTGAAGATAAAACAGCCACGATCCTCATCATGCAGGATCAGCAAAAAACAAACCTGCAAGTCCGAAATTCGTTCTTGAAGCTTCAGGAAGTCCCTTTCCTCCGCTTTGAGCTCTTCCGTGACTTGTATTGTATTCAGTTGCTGCTCCAGTTTCTTGATCTCTTGCTCCTGCTCTTGTTGTCGATTCAGTGTAGCTGCAGTAGCGAAAGACGGCTGCACTGGTTGTGGAGTGTAAAATGAGCTGTTCGTTGGCTGCAATAGCTGGTTTGGAGGTACTTGAAATGGTGACACTGGCGGATACCATGGCGTCGTGCCAGGTGCTCCGAATAGCGATAGCGGAAACTGTTGCAGTTGTGAAGGGAATATGCCAGCACCACCTAACGGGTTTGGAAACATATGACCAAAGTACGGCATCACCATCGGGTTGCACGCAGGCGTTGGCGGCGCGTACATCACCACCTGTGGGACTGGCACGTTTGTTGGGGCAGCAGAATGACTGGAAGCGCTATCAGTAGGAGTAACGCCATGAACGGCGGACATCTGGCTGTGCACGCTTACTTGGGCGCCTGGAGTAGATACAGCGTTGCGTAGATTATTGACAGACGGACCATTGGATGGTTGCTGAACGCTGATAGGGGACGACTTGGGGCTTGTGCGGCTCGAGTCCTTCGAGGCTCTCTTCTTCTGTTTTCTAGCGCTTTCTCCACATGGCGAAGTAGATCTGTCTAAACCGACAAGCGTTATTCATCAGACACACACAGTAACAAATCAAGATTCAGACATCGAAGAGCTACGATAAGCCGCACCTGAGCTGTGATGGGAACTGTCGACTTAAAGATGAGCGGAGTGAGCCCTGTGGATCTGCCTGAGCTGCGGATGACAAAAAGTCGAATTTTGGCTCCAGGCGACGCGATTCCGCCGCTTTCTGGAGCTGTGCTTGCAGTTTCTCGACCTTTTGCTGCTGCTCTGAGCAGTTGAGGCTCGCGATGATGCGATCCAGTGTGGACTCGTGGGTAGGCGCTCGGTCTTTGCTTCTGGTGTCCTTACGCTCAGCACCTTTTTAAAGAAGCAGCATAGGCGATGACTGCTACGCCTCGCTAGAACTCAATTACAAAAAACATCACAGTACCTGTAACAATAGGGGTTTGGGGAGCCTGAGGCTGTATCCTCCGCTCGTTTGCGCCAGAGTTGATGTCTGGGAACTGCATTGGAGCAGCGTCGCTTTCATCGCCAATTTGCTGATTTCCTCCTGTAAGCATAGCGATCGCTGCTTGCTGGAAAGCATTCTGCTTAGCGCGAGCGTTCTTTCGGACACACAACTCCTATAGCATATGCAAGCAAGTCGATACGTTGTGCATGTTAGAGATCGATAACACACATTCGTATCCGCACATCACAAAATCCACAGTCCTCGCCTTCTCCTTGAGCGATCCATCGAGCGTCAAGAGACTCTCAGCTTCCTCTCGCTCTCTCGTCTGTAGCTGCTCTTTCTTCAGTCGCACAGCAGTGAGCTCCTGTAGCTTCTCAGACTCGCGCGTCCAGAGCGTTCCCTACATCGCAATCGACAAGAGGAGTATATCAACATGCTGTACTAGGTCAGCGCAGGGGACAATAGACAACAAAGCACGCCACAAACCGCCTGTAGTTGCTCGATCTCGCGGCGGATTCGCTCTTTCTCGGCACGGATGCGCAGTTCTCTCTGCTTGGCCGCTGTGATCTGCTTGAGCAGCTCATCCACTTCAACTGCTGACGCTGCTGCTGCTTCGTCCTGCTAGCCGTGACGCAACCGAGCGAATTAGAGAGCGTCAATGGGTGTACGTGTATAGTCTAGAAAGCATGTAGACGCACGCTCCCGCGGTCTGGGGCGGCAGGAGGAGCACTCGCCATGGCATGAAGAGACCTCAGATACGCAATGTTCGCATTTTGCCTTGGCTTGTTGCCTTCAACTGGCGTCTCCTCATAACAATTGAGCTCTGTAATTTACCTCTTTATTATGCAATAAGTATACTTCCCAAATCCAAAAAGGGTTCATTTTACAAAAGATTTCAAATTGCTAGCATACCTCTTCAAGAATATGTTTGCTATTTTCAAAGGTCGAGGTGCGTTAAAGCTCGATTTTCAGCCAATGACTGACCTCAAACTCGCCTGTGGACTTCCAAAGCCGCCAGTTGACTTGACAGTTGAGTTGGTCAAGCAATCTCAAGAAGGATGATGCTGATGCTGCGCAGCGCACTCGGTCGACGCGCGCTCGCGGCGCCGCGATCCGCTGTCTCCAGTGGACGCAATGGCGGTGCGTGGCGCCCGCTCTCGTCGCGACAGGCGGCGCTGCTGGAGACGCAGGTGATGGAGCAGCTGCGCACGATCCAGGACGGGCTCGGGCTCGGCGACATCGCGTCACTCGGACGCGTCAAGGTGCGTTCGCTTGCTTGCGTTAATGGAGCCCGTAGTTGCAGCATTGCATGGCTGCAGTACTGATGATGATGTTGCTCTACTGGTAGGACCTGCGCGTGACGCCCGAGACTGGAGAGGTCAAGTGCAAGATTGAGACCCCAACGCCAGCACTCACTGATCTCGCCGAGCAGGTGCGCTTGTTGCTGGTCGCTGCTTGCTTGTGTGTTGAGTTACGTTGACACGGATGTACTACACGTGTGCATTGCGGCGTTGTTATTTATGACAGTGGCGCGTGGAGGCCACGCAGAAAGTCGGCGCGCTCGAGTGGGTGAAAACGATGGACTTTGAGATCACAGCGCCACGCCCCCGCAACGCGCGTGCGGCGCGATTCTCCGCACTGGCGAACGTCTCGGAGGTCATCGCGGTTTCGAGTTGCAAAGGCGGCGTGGGCAAGTCGACCGTTTCAGTCAATCTCGCATTTAGGTGCACTCTCTAGTACAACCGTGAGCGTGTTTTGAAAAGCCCGCTGACTAATCGACGTATCTGTGTGCCTCTATCTCTGCCTGCAGTCTTGCAAAGCGCGGCGCGCGCGTGGGCATCCTGGACGCCGACATCTACGGTCCGAGCCTACCGACCATGGTGTCGCCAAAGGACCTGACGATCCGCCAGTCGCGCAAGATGAAGAACTTTGTCGAGCCGCTCGAGTACGAGGGCGTCAAGTGCATGTCCTTTGGGTTTGTGAACCAGAAAGCGGCCCCCGGTGCTGGAGGTAGACTGGCCTTTGCTTTCAGTTGCTCTATCTGCGAGAAGTTCGATACTGATACCGATGTACACTGTATGCCGGTATATGTTGTAGGCGTTGGCGCAGCCGTGATGCGCGGTCCGATGGTCTCGAAGATCGTCGACCAGCTCGTTCTCGGCACTGAGTGGGGCGAACTGGACTACCTGGTCGTGGATATGCCGCCGGGCACGGGCGACATCCAGATCTCGCTCTCGCAGCAGCTGGCGATCTCGGCGGCCGTGGTCGTGACGACCCCCCAGCGGCTCAGGTACGTCTGGTTACGCTTTATTCTGCTGGAAAATTATTGCATTGTCTGTGTTCTTGTGAGGAGATGTGAAAAGCTCATAGTCGGGAAACTGTTGGCTGTGCTGCAGCTTCGTGGATGTGGAGAAAGGCATCACGATGTTCGAGGACCTGAAGGTGAAGACTGCGGCGGTGGTGGAGAACATGTCGTACTTTGACTGTTCGCACGGCCATCGCCATTACCCATTCGGTATGGCCATTCTGCATAGATGAGCAGTTGTCTACCCTAGTAAGGTAGTTATCTGATAGACTTGTTGGCTCTCGATGCTGTTGTTCGTATTGCGGCGGTAGGTCCGGGTCACACAGCGGAACTGATGGAGAAATACAACATGAAGAACGTGTTCAAGCTCCCGATCTCGGAGAATTTCAGCGCCTCAGGAGATTCTGGACGGTAAGCAATGCACGTGAGAATTTTCAGTGTACCACTGATCCTCCTATCTATGCATGTAAGCTCACATTGTACTTCTTGCAGACCATTTGTGCTCTCAGGTCTCTCTCCAGACCAGGAATCGACCTACGATGCGCTTGCTGCCACGGTACATTGATGTTTACTATTGAGCTGTGCACGAAGGGTCAAAAGCTAATGTGTAATTTGGGAATTCCTCTGTGGCGGATGTGAGCCTAGGTTGCGAAAGAGCTGGTCGTGCTCAAGCACCAGGCGCGCTTGGCCCCCGAGCTGCTCTACGACAAGAAGCGCGGCATTGTGCTGCGTCTGTACACCATGACGGCCGCGAAAGAAGTGCTCGTGCATCCCGCCGATCTTCGAGCAAGGTGAGACCAGCCGCCTAGTAGCGAACTTCGTTGTTTACTGTGACTGACGTTGTGATGACGCGAATGTGCGATTGTAGATGTCGCTGCGCGCAGTGCATTGACGAGTTCACTGGAGAGCAGATCCTGGACCCAGCGTCCATCGCGGACGACATCCACCCCACTGCCGTGCAGCGAAAGGTGCGAACAGACCCATCTGACGTGAGCTACTCAGTGCCATATCCTGCTACAGAAGCTAATTGATGACGGCTCTTGTCTCCTTGTGACAATGTTTTAGGGCAACTACGCGTTTGCGGTCACGTGGAGCGACGGCCACACGTCGTCTCTCTACACCTACGACCATATCACCACGATCATCGAAGAGGAGCTAGTGGCCTCTTCGCCTTCTGCTGAAGCTTCGCCAGCAGCAATTCCATCGGAGCAGCAGCAAAAGAACACTTTGGTCAGCCACCACAACCACACACACTAGACTTTTGTGCATCGATCTGGCTTCTTCGATCGACCCGAAAGATGGAAATTGTCGGTAACCACCAATTTCCATACTTTTTGCATTTCCCACAAATCCTTTACAACACAACCTTGCTGGCTCCAATGTTTGTCAAACTAAACGAGGCCAGAACTTATAGACAACTAATCAACCATCACCGCAGAGCCCTGTTCTTGGGCCAAGTAGTTGAGCTCAAGCATGAATTGTTGGAACGCCGTGAGCGGTGGCGGCGCTGTAACGGAGCTACTGTGTGAACGTCCAACCAAGTTCTCAGCACTGAGCTGCTCGATTGCTCCAAGACGCAATATCGAATCGTGGGACTGGATCATCGCCATGAATAGGGCTAGAGTGCCAGGACACAGCTCGCACTCGCCAGCATAAATGCGCTGCACCACGTTGTTCACCTGGGTTGTGCACACGATCAGCATCTCAATCAATCTCAGCACAGCATCGCACGCGTCGCCTCGTTCAAGTTCGCAGTAAGCGTTATCGCTGGTGTTGCAAATTCGCTTCCAGATCGCCATACACCACCCAATATCTTGAAGAACCCAGTCGTTGCGCATGGGGCGCTCCGGGATCGCGCTGTAGCTCTCTGCTTGTAGGAGAGCTGAGATCCGCATGTGGTCCATCCAGCTTTCCTTATCGGAGGTATCCTTCTTGATCCGATCCGTCATGCCTGTCTCGCCTTGTACGCTGGATCAATAAAGGGTACTCTACAACCTTTTTCAGAACAGTATGGTCTCAAGTCTGAGGTGGCCTTGATCAATGCGACCGCTGCTCCTGGCATATCGAAGCGAACAGGATAGAGCTACCATTGTCAATTAGAACAAATCCGAGCGGTAGTTTGTTTACAGCGTTACTTTCTCCGAGCGAACGACCCGGGTACGGTTCCAAACCGAACACGTCACGTTGCTGCACGTGAATGGGGACGAGCGATCGCCACACTCAAAGCACGCGCGGTAGAGCGCATGAAGCGCGCGCTCTTGTTGCGACGACATCACGTGGAGCGCAAAGAGACTTCGCTGCGGGTTTGCTGTGCAGTCGGTGCACAGCGAATCCATGCCGATTTGCCCGCAGAGGCGACAGTGTTTGCTCATGTAGAACGAGTCGATCGAGCGAGTGTCGCCGAATTTGCCTCGTGCACCTGGGTGATTGCGGTTGAAGAGTTGGTGTCTCGCTTTCACGGACGACTTTGGGAGATCGTCGTACCAGGCTCGGATGTTCGCACCAACCAGTAAAAACAGTCGCTCAAGACTCGGGATGATCTGTTGAATAAAAAAGCGTTTATTCAAAGTTAAATCCACCATTCAAGTAAATCGTCCAGGGTTCCTCCAGCATGTCAACAAATACCTGTTTGTGGATGTAGTACTGGTAATTGATCGTAAAGTTCGCATTGCTGTGCACCAGCTCATCCGGCGAGACGACGAGATCCATGAGCCTTGCGCCAGGAGGTCCATTCACGACAACGTACGACACGCGCTCTGCGTAACAAGGCTCGGTGCGAGGGTCCCTCGACATTGCCTTGGCGCCTACGAGGGCAGCAGGAGGGGCACTAGTTCACAGCAACCATCACAATATCAGAGTTACAAGGTCAGAGTCAATCAGAGTTAGCTCGGGGATTAGTATAAAATAGAGTGTACACATCAACGTGAGCGTTCGCTTGCCTCCCATTGCTGTACGTTCCCAAGCGCACCTCCTTTGCAAACACAAAGTCCTTCAGTGGTAGCTTGTCGTCGAGCATCTTGAGCCAGTACTGCTCGAGCGAGAGCTTCACTTGCGACAGATCCAACGCCGTGAAAAGGATCGCAAGAGACGACTGCATGGATTTCTGAACGACTCCGCACGAGTCACGGCGCACGATTTCGATACCTTTCGATTCGACGACCCCGGTTTCCTGGTTTGGATGCTCAAATTTATGTCCGGCATAGCGCTTCTTTGACACCAGGACACATCCGAAGTACACTTTCTCCAACTTGAGTGTCACTGGCCTGGATGGAGTACAAGTTCATGAATGGTAAGAGAGTGGTCACAGCGCGATACAGAAGGTCCGAACTAGCAACGTACTTTGGATTCGACGCAGTGACTGCGTCTGCGATCTCTTGGCCGATGCGGAAAGCGTCGTCCTTTGAACGTCCTTTGAGCAGCACAAAGAGACTGTCGGTGTCGCCGTAGACCACTCTCGCATTCCAGTCGGTGCGAGATTCCACCATCCGAACAGCAGCCTCCAGCGTACAGCGACCAGTCTATCAAGGAAATATAACACAAACACATGAGGTTAATCACAATTTTGGATGACCGCTAGTGAATCACACATACCTGAACAATCGCATCAGCGAGCTGAGCGCACGGCATCCGTCCCGAGAAACCTGCCGCAGTGTAGCCGTACGTGACGTTCGAGATCATCTTGAGCGCCAACTGGCGCGCATTCAGGATCTTCTCGAGGCGCTCTTGCGCTGTCTCCTTGGAGCGTTTCATGGACTTCTTTACCATGATGCGTGTCGAGAGGATCTCGTCGAGAATGAGCGGGAGAACGCCGTGGCGGTGTGCCTTCGAGCAGAAGAGCGTTCCGTTTGGGGCGATTGTGATGTCGTCTCGACAGTGCAGCAAGCCCTCGGGATTTCCAGAGTAGTCTATGACCCCCATGACCGACTCGAGCTCTGGATTTATACCATTCTTTAGGCGACCCATATATGTCGAGTAGCACAGATTGTACCCGATCACGAGCGACGGATACAAAGACTAAGGAGAGACACACAGGTTGCTAGAAAACATGAGAAACCCATTTCAAATCTCAAGAGCTTCTACTTTGTTTGCTTACCTGAAAGTCAAGCACGACGACAGGGTCCGCGTAGAAGCTCGAATGTGGCTCCATTACCAGAGGGATGCACTCCATCGGCGGTTGACCAGCGACTTGTGCTCGGCTTGGCGACACAAGGAGAAAGTTGCGGCGCTTGGTCACACGCAGCATCACGGCCTCCACGCGGTACTGCGAGCCTCGCGAAAGCACCGAGTAAAAGTCGATGCCGAAGAGACGAGCCATCTCACTATAGGGTGTAAACACACATGAAGCTGAGCCAATAGTTGGTTGCTTGCCTCAATCTGCTTAAGACAAACTCACCTTGTTCGAGTGATCAGCTGCATCCTCGAGAGAATCTGGAGATTCAGCGATGCGCGTTGAAGAAAATAGCGGATCACTTTCCAGCGTATTTGACCCCCAGCCGCGTACCACGAAGTCAAGTTCTCGGGCGAATAGATTGGAAACTCGCGCTTCAACACCGCTCGAAGCACGTCTTCGAATGTGTAACGCGACAATTTCACCTACATCAAACAGTGTATGAGGGCATAATCAGCATATTTCGATGGTGGGGTGAATTGAGGAAAACTACATGCACGAGGTGAGGATGTACCTCCGATCGAGCCATGCGCCACAGATTCAGAATGTAGCGACCGTGGATCCAGAGCCCCGATGCCTTTGTGACGCCCCATATCGTCCCAGTCGACTCTTCACCGTTTTCTTCATTCTCGTCTTCCTGGGGAGCTCGCGCTGTTGGATTTTGGGCGTCAATGTTCGTCCACGGCAGTCGCGAAAACGCTTGAATCAGATTGATCTGCAAAGCCCAAGAGAATTGTTAGTAGGTCGTGTCAAAGCGATTGGATCACCAGGGATAAAGCAGGTGAGCATATACCTTCAGCTGGTTGGCTCGGTCAACCATGTAACCAACGGACGCCTTCTGCATCTCAAAGCCTGTGAGGAAATCAGGGTCCCAGTCGTTCACCAGAGTCACCACTTTCTCAAATAGCTCATACTCAGTTGCAGCGACCTTGACCACAACAGGAGTGATGCTGTCGATACAGAACCTCCCTGCTTGGGCTGACTCGACATCTTGCTCTTCTGTCACACAGATAATCACTCCGCTCTCCTTTGTTTTCGCCTCATACGGTCCTTCCTGAGCCTCGACAGCATAACACACCGCTTTGATCGCATCATGAAGGGGATCTGGCAGCAACGTGCCTCGCGAACACGCAAATATCTCGATCGACATGACCGTAACGTTTGAGATATTCACCGATGACGAAGTTCGTTGAGCGCTTGGTGTGATCAAAGATTCCGTTTGCAAAACTCCCTTTCTTCGGCCCTAGAAATGTGAATTGATATTCCACAAAATCAGACATCGCACCCGTTGATAGACACTCAAATAGGTTGTCAAAGCGATTCACCCACTTTTCTAGCTGCAGAGGAGACAGCAGCTTCGTTTTTCAGCCATTCTTGGACGCTTTTTCTGTCTGGCGGAAGCTTAGCTGGAATTCGCACTCGACTAACCTGCGGCGACGATGTTAAGACTCAGGTTAGTCATTGCGTACCATTCAACCTCACCCCAACTGCGCCAAAACATCTTACCGTCTGCCCATATTCGCTACAATATCGCTCTTTCTTCAGATCAACAAGCTTCATCCATTTCTGACTCCCCTGTGACGAAAATTTCTCAATTAGCGACAACGGGTCAAATGGCTGCATGTGTCGAAGATCACGGGGAGCAAAGTCGAACTTCTTCCCGCCAAAGAGCAGCGCCTTGTCTGGAATGTCTTCGGCTTTGCTGTAGAACGCTGGTTGGTACTATGGGACGATGAGCCACACAAGTACGCAGTCAGAACATGCAGTCAAGAACACAATACAAACAAAGCATTTGTCAAGAACAAACCTGAATATCGTCAATGCCAGAGCCAAGAGATGCTGCTTTTAGATCTTGAAGGCTTGGAGGCGCAGGTTCAAACAGCCAGACTCTGCCACTAGGAGAGAGACTTGGTACTGGCTTCGCTGGCTTTCGTCGGGCAGGCTTGTGTCTCAGCAACTTTGGTTGCGGAGTCAACGAGAGCCTTCGATCGACTTGAACCGAATCTTCTTTCGTGTGGATGACGAGCTGGATTGGAGGCAGCGGCGGCAACAGGTCTTCGATATCTTGCAATAAAACAGAGTCCTCTCCACCACCGCTGCTGCTTCTGAGTCGTTCTTGGATCTGCTGCGTAGCTCTTCGCGACGACTTTCAACATTTGCGTTTTTCTCAGTAACTCATCGCCAAGAGAAGAAAGGAAACAGCGGGTGAATTAAAAAATGCATCCGAACCTTTCTCTCACGATGCCGAAGAGGAGTTCGATGTGGAGTTCGTGATGCTGGCGACGAAGCGCGAGCGCTTCCAACCTCGCTGAACGAGTTCGCGCTCAGCTGCGACTCGCTCTCTGCGACTTCCCACCACGCCTCGCTGTGTTCAGTAGTGTTCACTTCCTGCTGCTCATGATCATTTGTCTTTTGGTTGACTGTGTCCAGCACGTCCTCTGGATCCTTCTCAAACACTGCCTGAGAAGCCAGAATGTCACCAATCTCATTCCCGTGCTGTTCCTCGTAATCATCTTCGTCTTCTGCTCGGTCATTGTCTTCGTCTTCGTCTGTTGCAAGGTCAGCCTTCAAGTTGTAATCGCGCAAATCTGCTTGGGAGTAGATCGCCGACACTTTCTCCTGCCATTCGCTCTTGTCAACGGTTTGCATGGCGAGAAGCACACTGACAATATCGTCGTCCTCGAGGCTCGTATTGTGCTGTCAGTTGTCAATAGTCACACCACATTCTCAAAGCCTATTCCAGATCATTTGAGTCAGCATGATGACATCACGTACCTGACTCTGTGGCGCTTCGCTCTCATAGCCACCACCATCGCCAATCTGACTGAATGAGAAGAGACTCTCAGTGGCAATTGAGTTTCGGCACGACGCAACCTCGACCTGCGAGCTGCCACCACCACTCCAGTCAATTGTCAGACTATCGCCCAAACTGACGTCGTTGTTCTCTTCCTTGTCGACCCGGGTCCGCTCCATTTCTCGCAGAACCGCGTCCAGCGAGTCTTTCATCTTCTTTTGAAAGAACGATTGCGACAGCACAGCAGATGACGACACGGAGGAGCTTCGCACTGACGCACTCTGGGTCGCTTTGCCAAAGTTCCTCTCGAGGGTGAGCGAGAGCTCGGGCGCACTGTTCTCGCCATTGCGAATCCGCCGAAGCCGCTCTTCCTCCCAAATCGCAGCCAGCGACGGCACGTTGCCCAGCTGATCGCTCGCCTTGAGCGATTTCTGGAGCGACTGGAAGATCTTGGAGTTCAGAATGCTCTCAGCCACTACGTCGAGCTCCAATGCGCAGCTCGACTGTCGATCAAACCACTGCTTCTTGTTGGGATAAATGGATACGTGCCTACCAACGACAGCCTGCGACGGGTTCTGGACGCCGCTGATCTTTGTGTCTGGCGTGTTGCTTCGGAGGATGACTCGATACTCACCTGAATTGGTACTGTCTCCCAAGTGCTGCTGCTTGGTGGGAACGGGTGCCCTGAACTACGGCAAAATCTATCAATAAAGACTACTTGACCAGTATCCACCAGTATGTGAATTCAACTACTATGCAAACTCACCTTGACATTCGCCAGATGCACGTAGTTCATTCCTTCGATGTTGTAGTCCGCAAACACCTGAACACACAGGAGCATGGTATCCAGGCAATTGAGATTCATCCCGCATCAGCCATTGAACGAGATTCATATTTGCACTTTCTCACCTGCAGCAGGAACGGGATGTGGGACTCGTAGGTTTGGAACTTGCGCTCGGCGATGCAGCCGCTCTCGAGGATCTGCACAACAGAAGACACCACTCGCGGGGTGTACAGGAAGATCTGCACAAATAGCTTGGGGCTTGGGTGGTAGCCGTAGAATGGCGTGCCCTGAACAATGAGCAGCTACATGCACAAAGCATGCATTTTCGCACAGATCAGCAAAATGCGTGATACAAAACGCAGCAGTACCAACTACATTCACACAACCTTTGCAACGATCTTCGCTCTACTCGAGGATCTGGCGCTCGCCTTTGCGTGCTGCTGCTGCTTGATATCGTTCGCCTTTTCCAGCTCCATCGCGATGCGAGGCAGCAGCCGTCGGAGCTCGTCCGCGTCGTCGAAGACGGCGTTGTTCTCTGCACGGAAGTAAAAGTATGGGAAGACCTGTAGTAACATCCATGCGCCAAATTACAAACAAAAACAGGCAGTATGTTAGACGATTGCACGCGAGGCATGATTATCCAGCGCATACACACACAGAACATGCAAGTTGCTGTTGCAGTTGCAGACGCACCCCGTGGAGGTGCACGAGCGCTTTCTGCCCAGCGGGCGTGGCGCCAAAGATGCGCACTACCGGCACCTCGCGCGCCATGAGGTAGCAGGGTGTGTTGGGCAACGTCGGCACGGCGTTCTGCGGCAGTGGCGCGCTCATGTAGTAATCCACGTTCACCACCTCCACAAGCAGCTCCTCGTCCGCAACGTCATCCACATCGCGCGTCATCGCCACACCAACTGGCAAAAAGCCTGCCAAATCCAAAAAAAACGTTCCAGGTAATGAGGCTACTATAGAGAATACTAGCGGTACTGTTGTTTCAGAAAAACAGCGCTATTTACCTTGTGTCTGTGCCGAAATGGATACATGAAGCCATTTCAATGTGCATTTGTTGACTCATTTAACACCTGGAAGCAAGCAGGCAACTTTCACGCCAATACACGACAAGACAAGACACATGGAAGACAGTAACAAGAAATGAGTTATAAAACCTACACAACTATTTCAACAAGTATTAGCAACGATGGCACTGAAGTAGAGACCATTGACGCAACACATCCATGAGGCTGAGAGAGATGGCTGTTAGCTGTCTTGGGTTGCTGGCGCTCGACCGGTAAAGGTCGAGAGTCGGGGATTGCGAGGTTGCATTCTGGAGTTGCAGCATGTTGCTTTTGCTTTGCAGCAGGACGAGGCACGTCGCGACG